>CAJFCP010000088.1:2403210-2452351 GCA_904066005.1 Synergus itoensis
ATTTCTCTAGCGAAAAGCTAATGTGTGCTTCCATTGGTCAAAATTTGGCGCGCGATTCAAATTTCAGCCAATGGAAGAATTTCTCAAACAGAAAGTCAGTGAGCACTCTCAGGGCCGTCGAAAAGTAGCCTGGGGGGGCATCGAGGGGGATTGTTCCCCCCTTGAAATGGAAAATAAAAAATATTTCTGTAGTAAGAACCAATGAGACTGCAGACTGCACGTTTAATTGTTAGATTTCGGTTTATAGTTTAATAATTTAGAAGTATTCTTAGTTGTGAAGATACAAAACAAAATTAAAAAAATGGATGACATCAAAAGATTACGGAAAAGAGAAGAAATATATAGGATTTTATGGAATTGAAGGAGCTTGGGGAAAGTCTCCTACACACATTGAAGAGTAAGTAATTTTTAATTTGTTCTTTGACATGGTGACAGAGTGATTCTTGCTCTTTAAAATGCACTACTGCATAAATTTTTGACATAAACTAAAACTTTTTCTATAAATAAATGATTATGTTTATAGAATTTAAAAATGTTAGGCTCAAGGAGATACAAACAACTCATTGTTGAAACTCTATTTGGTTTTTTTGGCTTGCTGGTGTTTTGCGAGATCATTATTTATTATATTATACTCTTTCAGGTTAGTACTCAATGGAATTTATTTAAAGTAACATTAAAAATTCATAAGCATTTCTTCCATAAACTTCTAAAGCAATTCTTTTTATATACTCTAATTTCATTTTATTGTTATTATTATTATTAGTGTAATTGGCCAGTTTTGGACACCCACAAAGTGGACCCAGAAATTTTGCCCCCATCCCCTGAAGAAAGACCAGTGCGAGCAATGTTTCTGGCAGACACGCACTTGCTAGGACCTCGAAATGGTCACTGGTTTGATAAACTCAGAAGGTTTGATCAATTTCTCATAGGATGGTTTGCATGTTCATAAGGTAAGTAAAATTTAAAAACAAAATATAAATGCAAAGTCTGTATTTAGGGAATGGCAAATGTACAGAGCTTTCCAAACTGTGATGACAATCCATAGACCAGATGTAGTTTTTATATTAGGTTGGTAAAAAATAATTACCTAGCCATTTTCGTGTAATAACTCTAAACTTAAAATTGGTACTATTTTTCAGGAGATGTATTCGATGAAGGTCTCTGGTCAAGTTCAACGGAATTTAATGCTTATATCGAAAGGTTTAACTCAATTTTTGCTGTTCCCAAAAATGTAAATCTCTATGTTGTTGCTGGAAATCATGATATGGGTTTTCATTATGGTAATTTTGTATTTTACATATACTTTTAAAGTAAAGAATTTGCCATGTGGATTTATTTTAATAAAATTTTTCATTTACAGTAATAACACCCTACTTGAATCAGCGTTTTATAAATGAAATGAAATCTCCCAATGTTCGAAGAATCAGTATTAGAGGAAATCACTTTACACTTATAAACAGTATGGCTTTGGAAGGAGATGGTTGTTTCCTTTGTCGGCCGACTGAAATCGCAGTAAATAAGATTTCCAGTAAGTCATATATAAAAACTAAATTTCTGAAATTAGGAGATCAGAATTATAAATTGTACTTCTTTCAGAACATTTGAAATGTGCCAAAGGTATAGGAATTGATTGTGCAAAAAGTAGTTCTATAAAACGATACAGCAGGCCCATTCTTTTACAACATTTTCCAATGTATCGCGAATCCGATAAAATATGCAATGAATTAGACGAGGCCTCAGCAGAAGAAAAGGATATTAAATTTCGCGAGAGGTGGGAGTGTTTATCAAAAGAAGCTTCTGAACAGGTACATTTTTTTTAATTAAAAGGAAAAACGTAGATTTTTTTCTGATGCAACGTCTACATTTTGTTAATTGTTACTTTTTAAAATCTGAAGTAATCTTCCTTTTGTTTCTCAGCTTATGGATATGTTGAATCCGAGGTTAGTAGTAGATGGACATACTCATCACGGATGCAGAAATATTCACAGAAACGATATCTTAGAAATAACAATTCCTTCTTTTAGTTGGCGTAATAAAAATAATCCATCCTTTCTCATGGTTAGTTGATTAGTAAGACTCTTTTTATGACAACATTGTTCCTTATAGTCATGATCTCTAATCAATTATAGATATTCTTAACAAGAAATACATTTTGTTTTGTTTCAGGGGGTCTTTACGCCAAATAACTACTCTGTGTCAAAATGCTACATGCCGATAGAAACAACTGTTATTTTTATTTATATGGCTGGAAGTATAGTCATTGTTTTATACTTTTTAATCAAACTCAAATCAAGATTAAGCCGTTGCAACTATTTAAGGCTCCACTAATGACATATAATCTATAATAACTATCGAATCATTCTAATATCTGTAATTGTGAATTATTATTATGAAATTAGTAAATAATGCTTTTTTACATACAATTTTTCTATTTTCTTTAAAATTCCTGAAACTCTCCTATAAACTATGATTTCATATTTAATATAATTTGTGTTTTGTTTGTATTGTATTGTATTGTATTTGTATATTGTAATACCTTCCAATTACAAAATTTTGTGGGTTATATTATACATAATCTTTGAATATGGAATATAATCGATATTGAATATTTTATTTCATAAATGGTAAAAGCAATAATAAAAAGATAAAAAGGAATCCTAGTGAAATAAATCCTTAAATTATTTGGTACATATTTACAAACTGTATTCTTAACATTACATATTAATTTATCAAGATCTGTACTTTTATTTATCTGTAATCAATACTGCGATTAATTACAAATTAGATTTATTTATTGCTTATATAATTCATGTCGCGCGTTGTTAAAATCATTTTCAAATATATTATATTTGTTGGTAAACATTTCATGAAATTACTTTCATCTCAAATAGCTATTAAATTACTTTAGTCTTAAAATAAGGATATTGAGGCTGAAAATTAATTGTCAAAGCAGCAATTCCAAACAGCTTTACATTTATTAATACTTTTCTTATACTGATCCCCATTACAATTTTATTAAAATATCAACAATTTCGGACTAGTTTACTGAATAATAGCAATCATAATAAAAAATTGAGAATTATATATTTTATTCCAAAAATATATTTTCGAAATCTATCTAGAAGAATTTAACAAGATTTAATCACTGCTGAGACGCATCGACATGTTCTTTCTGCACGTATTAAATTAATACATATGGATGGAATCAATACAATATATAATAGATGTATAGGCCAAATATTAAAAAAAAAAGTTACAATTTTTTTTGTAGATTTTACACGGCAACCTTAACCAATTATGAAAAATTGATAATAATCTAAATTTATTGCAATAAACTATAATCGAATACTACTTTAATATGCTTAAAACTCAGGAAAGCTGTAGTTATAAATATCTCCATACTATACTCCTTATAATATACAGTTACGTTTTAATATTAAGATGCATCGAGCACCTGATCTGCTTACTTTCTAAGCGGATATTTAGACAAAACTTGCTCGAAAGGTAATTGCTTGAAACTTACTAGTTTTCTTTAACAGCTCCATTTAAGTCACAGTTTGAGTTGTTAATTAGAATCGATTAATCCTATTAAAGATTTCTGTGATCATGCACAGCGTTTCGTGTACACTTTTATAAGCCGCAAATGAGCTAAAAACGTATTTTCTTTGTATGAAATTTCATAGAAATTCCAGGAACAAAAATATTAGTCGTAGACATAATTGAGATGAGTTTGGATAGCCTACAAACATGATGTATATTTTTCTAAAGGAAATCTTCAGATATTTTTGTAAGTCTCGTAGTCTACTTTTCGTAATTGAGAACACACGTATTCAGTATTCACTCACGTAAAATAAAGTCTTGCAATTTCAATTCAGGGAAATGTCGACTAGTCTATTTTTACGGCGGCGTATATTTTTCGGATAAAGGCATATGCTGCAAAAAATCCGATCGTTCCGGTCAAGAGCCAGAAGGTCAGGACCATCAATGCCGTGTACCCAAAGTACATCAAGGTTGGAACTAATTCTGTGATTTCCAACTTTGTCATGAAATAAAACACAGAGTACGCTAGTACATAGGCGGCAGAGCCCCCGCTCACTACAAATGTTCTCCACCACCACCTATAGTCCTGAAATAAAAATATTTTAATGAATTATCTTCCTTGATATGAAATTAAATAATGTGACAATTGAAGAATTTATAA
The DNA here is from genome assembly GCA_904066005.1 of Synergus itoensis. Taxonomy (NCBI): domain Eukaryota; kingdom Metazoa; phylum Arthropoda; class Insecta; order Hymenoptera; family Cynipidae; genus Synergus; species Synergus itoensis. The sequence continues at coordinate 2,407,412 of CAJFCP010000088.1, forward strand.
CTGAAAATATTTCAATTCTTACTTCTCCACAAAGTTGGAAATAGACCATGACTATGGATATTTGAGAACAGGAAATTACGAGAATGCAGAATACGAGGAACAAGAATCCAAAGAGGTAATAAAATTGATTCTCCCAGAGGGCAGTAAGTATGAAAAATAGTTCTATGAAGACTGCTCCAAATGGCAAAATCCCAGCCATCAGTGTACTGGAACCAAATTCAACATTTAGTTTTCGATTTAAGAACTGCTCAAATTTATTCACCATAGATGTTTAAAAACCTTACCATAATATAGGATTCATGTACCACAATTGATCTGGAACCTGTCTAGGAATTTGATTTGTTCTGACCGGATGCGTGAAAGGCTGTTTTCTGTATCCAAAGAAGTAACCGAGGAATACAAGAGGCAAAGAAATTCCAAACCACAGGCAAAGCAGAGCCAACATCGTCGTGAATGGTACTGCGCCTGAACTGTGCTTTCCCCAGATGAAAAAATTTAGGAAAAAGCAGGTCGTGAATACTATTCCAGGATAAAACGTTGCTGTCTGAAAACAATGATTATATTTTATTTTCAACATACGCCTCTAGCTAAATTACTGTTTAAATCGCTTTTGCTTAAATTCCTTACCAAAAGTGCTGCTCTTTTCCATTCTCTACCTCGCATCGTTTTGTACAATCTGGCTGAGAAATATCCAGCTATCAGACCACAAAAAACATAAAGAAGAATTGCACAAGTTCCCAAAGCTCCTCTGCTGGCTGGAGAAAGCATTCCAAGCATCGCGAAAACTAGAAATAGGATTAAAAATATAAAATAGAATTTTGCGATCTATTATAAAAGCATTGGGCAACTCATAGAAAATTCTTACAGATAGTAATTAACGCCATAAAGAAGATTTGAATTCCACTTCCGATAACTGCAGCGAAAAGGCGCGGATTTGTCGGTGGTCTAAAAACATCGCCATGGACAAGTTTCCATCCAGTTTCTTCTATTGCTTCATCTAAACCAGCGAGACTATCGTTGTCACCAGAATTATATCTGGCGATATCTCTTCTCAAAGTTCTGACCATTATCATTGTTAGAATGCCTTTTATGAAATTAAAAATAATTCAGTTTTAGAAGTCATTATTTTCTTTTAAAAAATATAAAAATGAAGAAGAAAAAATTACCAGAAAGGAAGAATACGACAACTAAAGAGTTGACGATTGAAAACCAGTGAATTTCAACATCGCTCATGCCCAGATATATATCCCATCTGCTTGCCCAGCTAACATCGGATTTTTTCCATTCTACCGAATAAAAGAACAAGAGACTCGTGCCTCTTGGGTTAACGAACTGTGGCCTCGTTGGGTTAATCGGTTTAATGCAAGTATTGTCCTTGAATTCGATCTCATTATAATCAACTGAATGAGCTTCTACTTCAAATCCTACGACTCTAAATTGGTTTCTAAAAAAAAACAGGTAGGTATTAATATTAAGAAAATTTGATTTGTTGGTGGAAGGAGTTGATACTAACTCTGCATGTTTGTGATAAGTAAGCTTCAGTTCTAAATAATTATTGATGTAAACTTGATTGTTTACAATTCCTCCTAATCGATATCCGTGATAAACTATCAAGTTGTTCGTCTCCTTGTGAATCTTTTTCGTTGCCGCTGGCAAATTGTCAATCAATCTGAAATATTTTTAATTATTAGCTTCGTTGAATTTTGGGCTTTCATCTTAAATATTCAAAAAGGTGAATTTAATTACAGGTGTACTGAATACTCGTGTTGTACACGTTCAATGACTCGTTGTGAACTCTCTTCGTTCCAAGTCATGGGTTCCCCTTGACTGTGACAAAGAAGTCGACATTGTACGTTTTCGGCCATCGCCACTTCATAAGGAGTATTTACAATCCTGTAAAGTTGAGAAATTTGAAAATGATCTTTCATATAAAACTAATTCAAAAAAAGCTTGAAATATATTTAAAAAGTACCTGTCACCCCTTAATACCTCTCCCAGATTTTCAGATTTGTATATAAAAGTCCCATTCTTTGGTAAACAGAAAGGGAGTGAATAATATTCGTAGGGCAACTGTGTGTGCGTGCTTGTCATCTTGACAGCTTTAACTTCAATCTTCTGCCCGGTTCTGAATTCGACAGGAGCAACACCAGGCACATAAAATCCATCTGCTTCCAGCAGAAGGAATAGTATTGCAAATATGCTGTTCTTCCATATTAATCGTTCCTATGTTACAATTAGGATAACGTAGATCATAAATTTTATCATAAATTTTTTTAATTAAAAGCAAGCACGTGGCCAACTTATTGATGTAAAGCATACACAATTTGACATTTATAACATAATTTAAAATTAAACTCTTATTGTTAAAACTATATAATGTACACGTCGAAGTTTTTCTTTCCTAAAAATTGGATAAACAAATTGTTTTTTGCTTCCATTAAAAGTATAATTAATTCAACTTTGAATACCAATCTTGAAGAAACGAGAGAAAGGGAGAATTTCTTGTCGAATTTTATGGAGAAGAAAGTATTAAATTTTGAGCAATATACTTAATACAGTTAGTTGCCAAGTGATCAGTTTTGTAAAACGGCATTATTTTGATATAACAGTTCTTACCATTCTATTACGTTATTTTGGCTGAAGGCGCGCCACGCCGACTATTGTACTATCCAATAATAATTGTTTCACTCTTCTTCACTTTTTACAATCGGCAATCACGTCAAAATAGAAATTACACATCCATATTCCATATCCATACACATCCGAGGCTATCAGAATGTCTTTGCTATCAGCTGAAATCAGCTGTAAACCAAAGTGAAAATACGGGCCATGTTGTGCCCTTTATTTTTTGCCACTAAATTCCCTAGAAATCTGACAGCTCCGAACAAAAAGACATTATTTGCTTTTATATAATAAAAGTAATCGCTTTAAAATAATTATTGTTGAACAACATATTGTTTAGATAATTCAAAATTATTTTGTAACAAAAGATACAATAAATCTGACCTCAAAATTTATATTATAGTATGGTGTTTTTGAACTGACGCCATTTTTAGGTTAATCTCTCAAACTGGAAGTCAAGTTAACAATTTATATTTAAATAAAATTATTAATATTTATAAGTAATAATAAAAAAACTCTTTATAAATTCTGGATATAAATAGACTCTTTTAATTTAAACTCGCTAGATAGCGAAATTTCTAATTAAAACTAAGGACGAAAGTTTATAATCGATCGCTTGACTAACCTTTTCCAAGCGAAAAAATATACCCTGAAAAGGAAAATATCCTCCCACGTGGGGGCCAGTTTAATTGCAAGTTTCGTTGTTTAAATATGTGTTTGTTGTCTTAATTTTTGTTTCAGAACAATGGTGCAGGTGAGTGCGATCTTTTGAGTATATTATATTGTCGGGTTTCGTTCGTCGAGGGCTAAATGAATGCATTTTTTCTCGAGTTCAATCTGGCAACTTTTGATTGTTTTTTTCTGCTGTCATCCATTAGTAAATAGGAAAGATGGCAGCAGATTATTGCGCTTTTTTCCCCTACAGTTTGGAGGCAGACATTTTTCTGAAAACTCCAAACTTGTGTAGATTTTCCGTGTGAAATATGTGAAAAACATGAATCAAAATGCGGTTTTACGGGCGAATTTTAACGAACTTTCAGTATTCACCAGAGGAATTCTTAACTCCGAAAGTATAAAAACCTTGAAAAATGATATATGAACCCTATAGATTTTTCACCCCCGGAGGCTTTCACTCCTATTCGCATTTTTCGTCGCCGAAACGATATGTTCCGATCATAAAAGTTTAACTTTTAATCATTTTCTCTAACATTGTCGTGATTTTCTCTCACGTTGCCGCACTTTTAGAGTTGTTTACAACTAAATTAAAGTGAAAACTTGGGAAATGTTTCAAACTCGGGAAAACTAAATATGAATATTGTATTGGAAAATAGAAGACATTTTTCATTATGCAAAAAAGTTGAAGTCGAAGTGACAAAGTTACGAAAGTTATAAATTGGAGTTTTTTCATGCAAGAGGTTAGATTATAGGTTCAAAACAATAGGAAATTTTTGTTTGAAAAGCTCGAGCTAGTTAAATATAAAACATAGAACAGGAATATATATTTTTATTATACGTTATAAAGTTAATAGACTTTGTGAATTTAAAAAAAATTTTATTTAATTGCAGGCAATCGATGAAATGGAGCAGAGGGATTTGCCCCAGGCATTTCGCCTCCTGGGGGAGATGAATGCAAATGTCCTGCAGGTGAATCAGCTTGTCGATAATATGCTAGATCGTGTGAAAAAAGGGGAAATTTCCACGGATAAGGGTCTTAGTTTCTTAGAGATGAAATACCACATGCTGCTTTCATACCTCATCAATTTAACATACATCGTATTGAGAAAATGCTCCGGAGAACGAATTGAGGGAGATCCATCGATAGATCGTTTGATCGAAATAAGAACTGTTTTGGAGAGAATCAGGCCGATCGACCACAAACTTAAATATCAGATAGACAAGTTGGTGAAAACTGCAGTTACTGGGACTACAAACAGCAGCGATCCCAGCAATTTTAAAGCAAATCCCGATGCGCTCATTGGAAAAGTTGATGGAAGCTCAGATGAATCAGACAGTGATGCCGACGAAGATGCTTCCAAACCGAGAAAATCTGGAGTGTACGTGCCACCGAAGTTAGCTGCTGTTCACTACGGTTAGTATTTTTTTTAATATCGTCCTGTTTAAAATGTATTTAAAAGAAAGAAAAGGAGAACGTAGATTTGAGAGAATACTAGATTTTAGATTCCTTTATAAATCTTAGATTTCAAATCTATATTTAAATCATCTAATAATTCTTCTTGTGCTATTTTGCAGATGGAGATGAAACAACGGCAGAAAAAATGCGCAAGGCAGGGGAAAGAGCACGCAGGCGTGCGATTTCCGGAGCGGTACTTCAAGAATTGAAAGAAGAATATTTGGATGCTCCAGCAGAAGATATGCACGATATCAGTGAAAGTCAGACCATCATGGGTCGAGAAAACAAGAGAAAGATCGAGTACGAGGAAAACTACATGACTCGCTTGCCAATCACCAAGGAGGAGAAACATCGCCGTCGTCAACTAACTACTATTGGAACTTTGGGAACAGATATTACCAACTTCGGAGGATCTTCTTCTCTTTCAGCCAAAAAGAGAAAAGCGCCCAAAGGAAAAGCAAAAAAGAGTAGGTTTTTTTTTCACTGTAACAGTACTTCAAGGCTCCTCGATCTTCAATCTTATTAGCAATAATTTTAATTGAATACTTTAAATTGTTTCAGGTTTCAAAAAGAAACGACGCCACTAATCAACTCGTCTGAAGGAGCATCAAAAAAAGAAGGTAAAGCGCTAAAAATTTACTTCGTCTCCTCTTGGCAGTCCCAATGCCAATAATACTCTCGTTACTAAGTTATGCTAATTAATTAACGATTAAAGTTAAATGATAAGCAAAAGAAACTGTCGATGAAAGCGCGAGACCCCGCGATGGTAATTTATAATGATATAAGACATCGTAATGGTCGCATAATTGATAATTATAGTTACTAATGGTTTTAATCTTTAACTGTTGTCTGACAACATTTTTAACTCTGGAGCCGTCTGTTTCGTCGGGGCAGATTACAAAATCTGTCCCAAGGACAAATCGCACTATCAAAGAATTTACTTTACACTTAAAAAATATTTATGCGTAAGCTAAACAACATACTCCGGTTCCATAATATGAAATTGTAAGCCGTATGTCGAGTCCGAAGCAGATTTCTCTGCTTCGTCCAGACTTTTTCGACTATAGAAAGAAAACAAAAAACAAACAAAAAAAATGAGAAAAACGCAACAGGAGCAATGATACTGAATTAATTGTTACAAGAGCGTAAAAATCACAAGACATTCAACTAAAATTTTCTGATTATCGTCTAGAGATCGTGTTAAAAAAAATTATAAAAGGAAACTTTAGAAACTGACACAAGACTTTTCGGAATCAAATGTCTTAGGATTTTCTCGCTATCTTAGGATAGGAACGTAGTTACTAGTTCGATCATTACGTGTATGTTTTGTTCGTGTTTTCCCCCTGGTAAAATGTTGAGGCTATTAGATTTCACTGTGGTTCCGTTGGAACTAACGTTAAGTTTATTTTTTTTTACATATTTGTGCAGTGTGTTAATTGTTTGATTTTCAGTTTTATCGTAAAGCTTATATTCATAGTAAACGTAAGCGATAACGTGGATGTGTCAAAATTCAAAATTGATGTGAAGGTTTTCTCAAATTCTTTCTTTATTCACTGAATTTAATTTCTTAAAAGAGAAAGAGAGGGAGCATGTAACGTAAAAGTACAAATTTAGGGCGAAGATTAACGCGAGCATCATTCCTGCTGCTTTTGTTAGAGAAATTTTCTCGGTATTCTGCTTTTTCGGATGACTTTTGGAATTACAGGCCAGTATATAAAACTAGATTCAGTTCATGTATCACTCTGGGTGCTTTTAAAAACTTAATACTCTTTACTTTCGAATGTTTTCATTGGAGAATTATTGAAAGTTAAGGGTGAAAATTTTTGGCACCTGGCAAAAGAAAATTGTAATGAAATTGTATTTAACGAAATTTTGCAGGGAGTGATTCGCAATAGCTTCAGTGAGACGTTTGTTATTTGCCGACTAGTGGCTTGATCATCCATAGTTCTATTTTTTACAAAGGCGTTCGTCGTTAGAGCCAGCTAGTTGGGCATGACGTTACATGGGTCCCTTTCTTGCTGATCTGTGACAAAGATTAAAATGTGATAAATTATTCTTGAAGTAATAGTTAAAAATTTTACAAAATAGCACAATTGCTGGGCATTATTTCTAAGTGCTGGCAAGACTATCATCATCAGCAGTTGAATCGAGATTGAGGGGTCATTAAATCTGAACACTGAGAAGGTTTGGCACGCGTGGATGCTGTTTTTGTTTTACACAGGTGTTGGTTGCAGTCGCAGATGATTAGTCACAGATAGGCTGATACGAGAATGTTAGTTTAATAAATAGTTACTATTAATGATAAGTATTATTAGTTAGTTGAATTAACAGAGTCGGAAAGTGCCAAGTTTTTTCTTCGGTGTTCGGCGTTTTCGCCTCGCTGTTTGACGATAAAATACGCCTGACAATGAGATCACTATGAGTCCAAATTAAATTCCCAATGGACAGGGTTCCAAAACTGAAAAATGATACGTGGGAGCGAAATATTTTATGCAATAAGAAAGAAAAACAATCGATTATTTAAAGAAAAGGTGCGTTTGAAAATCGAGAGTAGATTGTTGCTCATATTCGTACACGTATTGTGTATGCAATATGTATGTCAATTTTGATGGATTTATTTCATTGTCGATAAATTTTTAACTTTTTGGACTTGTGGCAAAGGGTTCGGGAGTAAAGAATTACCAGACACATATCCGCACACAATATATAGCATCAAGAAAATAATAGGATTACATTAAAGTCACTACCTCAAAACAATAGAATATGGATTTACTGTAATAAAAAAAAAGCCAATGTGATTATGTTTACACTGTTTAAACACAGCCTTTACTCAGAGATTTTATACGTCGAAATAGACTTTACAGTAGTTTTCATTTTTCTCAGAACATTTGCATTTCATATGTAACACAAAATGCAGCGATTTATCCGCATAACGATATATCTGCCTTAAGTTGTTGATGTTTGCCGATGGACAAAAGTGAACTGTATAAAAGAATTTAATGAGATACTACAATATGTAACTACAAACGACGGTGTAAACATATTCACGAACAGACTCTATAAAACATAATAAAAATAGATCTACAAAACCAGTTACTCTGCTGTAAAATGAGATCTTTGCAGCAAGACAAAATAGGAATAATTTATTGGCTACATTCATAGTCTAACGAATGTATCATACTTGGTTGATTGGTGAGTTTTTAATCGTTTATACAGTACGATAAGTCGACGAGTGAAAGAGTTTACCCGCATGATACAAGTGGTTATACTGAATGATTATTATTGCCATTATTGTCATTATATATTCTTATCATCTATTATTATTACATTCTTATCATTATTGTGTAGAATGCTTCTTACTGACTGAATAAAAATGTTTTAATGTGCTTCGACTTGATTAATTTAGCCAAAAATTACAAAAAATTACACATTTTTGTTATTTTAAGGACAACAAATTTATTTATAAGACTAAAGTTTAAAAAATTATTAATTAATATATAAGTTAGTTACATCTTAAAATTAGTTTGTCTTAAATTCACTGATTTAGGGGCGACTGGAAAATGATTTGTCTAAAAATGTGATTTTCCTCATTTTCTTTAATCAAATTTCGCGCCTATCTAGTTATTTTTGTTTGGCGATGTTGGCTACCCTGTTCACGTGCCTGGCAAATGTCATTTCACTAGAGCCGCCATTCAAATAACCAATCAGGCTCTTCGCACTGCTTCGCACTTGTATCCCGAATCCGATTGACACACTGTTTGGAATTCGTGGCACAGCAGCAGCCGAGCCGAGGTGACTGGAGGTGACCAAGAAAGACGGAAACATCAAAAGGTTCTTAAATATTTCTAAAAATTATGTTTGTGTGTTTAGTGTGCTATATCTGACAGGTATGTCCGTCACGAAAGACGACCAAACTACGCGTTTAATTACTTCCCCAAACGTGTCGAATTCTCCGTCTGTTAGTGCAAAATTTTGCAAATTAGTGAAAATCCTCTCTAATTCGTATGTCACGTATATTTCTGGTCTACAATTCATCGCGAAAAGTGTGTGAAGTTCGGGCTTGAAATTCTTTCGTGATTACAAACTTTCTGCTCAAATTTTACACCTATTTTACATTTGTGACATTTCTCGCAGCACTGGCATAGTTTAAATGAATGTCATTACTTTTTTGTGTTATATATTTTATCCACACCCATGATTATACATACTAACACACGTGCGTTGCCTGCTTCAAAGAGATTTGATTTTCCTTCTCGCACCTCTGCTTGCTCTCTGACTTTCTCTCTTGCATTCTAAGAATCGCATATCTTTTCTCTCAGCATACTCAGTTCAGCACGGTTCAGCATTTCACTCAGCAACCCACTGCCTAGCAATTACGACCTCGTGTTTTTGTGACTATTATTTTTGTCATAACGCCGGTCAACGACCGTTATAAGGATCCGTAATCGTAAAACAAACTTTCATGCAGTGCATTGACCATGAGTTGTCGCATTTTAATATAAATCCCAAGACCAAATTCGCACTCGAAGGTCATTGTTACGCGTTTGTCATCAAAAAGGGCGCTACTCTTTCTTTTTCCGAGTTATTTTTAAATCGCCCGCGACGTAGTTTGTATGCACTCCTAACGCTCCTAACTGCGCTTTGTCAAAATCAGAAACATCAGAAATAATCGAGATTATTATTTTATCAAATTTGAATGGTAGGGAAAGTCATGCTAGCAAATTTTCTGTGAATTTCAAATATTTTTTTTTTGCTTGAGAAATTTTTTGTGGGTTTTTTTTTTGGACGCTTTCCCAAAGTAGCACGTGCGCTTTTATGAGTTACTTTACGAGTGTCAACGACTCGAAGGGTTTCTTTTGTATGTTTTTATTTCTTTTTCTGTAACTATCCTGTAAATATGACCACCATACGGAACTAATTTTCATTCTAAGATTTATGGCTGCGAAGGAGCCCCAAGATCTGACTCATTTTAGTTTTTTTGTACGCTAAGAAAGTAATAATAGTTACACAGGACAAAAAGATTTAAAGTTTGCTGTATTATTTTAGATATTTTAAATTGCAATTCCAAATTGTTGTAAATCTATATTTACATTACATTTTTCTACAAAAACCATGTACAAGAAGTTTTGAACGTTCAAATGAACGAAATGTTTTTTTCCAATTCTGTTTTATCCAGAAATATTGTTTACAAGTGTCTTTCATTCAGAATTATTTTCAATGCAAATGAATCAATATTTTGAAACTGTTTCTTGCATAAAATACAATCAATACAAAAATTCGCTCATTCAACGTTCAGAACTTTTCAATTATCAAAAACCCACATTTTTATTCAGTTAATGTTAAAATAAATTTCACTTGTATCAGAAACGCAAATTCAAGAAAACGAAAGAACATAAGGAAACGATTGAGTTACATATATTATGCTTCTAAAAAGCTTTCAAATTGAAGAGTAAAAAAAAACAATGAAACTCGAGAGCCTCAGACCCAAGGGTCAAGACCCGAAAGCCATAAAAATGTCAAAGTTTGTCGAGTAAAAGTGTTCTGTTTAGTTTCTTATTTGGAATGCCCTAGCCACTTTTCTTGGAAAAAAGCAAACTTAGGTCCTCAATTTAGTTTTAGTATAATCAAATATTCCAGGTTCCGTACAGTTTTATTGGGCCTGATATTTAAAAAGATTTGGAGATTGTTCGGCTTTGACAAATTTTAAATCCTAATCCTCAGGAAAACCGAATCGACACGTCCCTACAATCTAATAAATTTATTACTAAGTCCTTCGCCAGCCTTCGCTAAACGACTATTTTCATAAACGCCTGAAAATATTACTACAAAATTTTCTAAAATAGAGAGTTTAATATAAAATTATACTTGTATTTAATATATATTTTGTTGTATAGACAAAACAATGGCCACCACACAAATGAGAGCTAGAACTATCAAGAAACTTGAGAAGCCTCGGCCGCTGAAGCTGACTCAGCGTCAATCGACCGTCGACGGGCGGATTTCGACAAGTATGTTTTGTAGTTACATATTTGTAAACAGTTAATTTCCTCAGTGACATATTTATTGATTTTGTATTTGAAATTAGCAAAAAATTAAATTGCAATTTTCGAGTTATTATACTTCCTGGAAGAGAATTAAAAACTGTGTTTCAATGTTATTTTATTTTAATTTTAATTATTTATTCTAATATTTTAATCTATTCTTTTTTTTAACAGTCGAGGACATAGTGTCCTTAATCGATAATGTAGCCATGCATTTAAGCAATGGGTACCACGATCGAATGCTGCAAACAAACGTGATTACAATGTGTAATCACTTAAAGCTCTATTCTCACCAGCTGGAAGCTATTTACAAAGGTGCGTTATCGCCAAATTCAAGGCAAAAATATTTTCCAAAATAGGTGCATTTCTTTTACCTTATTGAATCAAAACATTTACGTTTAAAAACTTTATCTTAAAGAGATACAAAATTGTACTAGGTAACTTGCATAATTCAATATTTTAATTAGCTTTGTTTTTCTTTCTGATGTAGACCAGTTAGACAGAGCCTTTGTAGCAATTAGAAATGGCAGCCAGGATGAGAGACTAGATGTGACGACCAGAGTTCACTTGCTGGAACTAATAGAACTTAGAGCCAAACAATGGCACCATTCCGATTCAATGGATGCTTACTACACAAAAAAGCTGACGTGTCTAGATAATGTACGTCTCTTCTGCAAATAAGTTTCATTTTCATTAATAGCAATAACCATATTCTACGAACTCTTTTTCACTGAATTTATTTATATTTTTTAGTTTCAGCAGAACGAGGCCATGACTCCCGAAACTCCAACAAGTTTGTTAACAATGTCGATGCCGTCGCCTACTCTTCCAGTCTTAAACCCAGGAGAAGTTATTAAAAATAGCGGGAAGTTTACAAAACCAACGCGGATTCCTGGTAAAAATTACTGCAAAGACGAAGTCGTCATTCGAAACAGTGATTCAGGAAAAGGTAAATAGGAAATTTATTAATTAAAAAATGTCCTGACGAAATTACAGTTCGGTAGAAATTTTGCACAAATGTTACTTTTATTAAGCACAAAGCGTCATATTTTAAAATTGTTTCTACGTAAAAACAGTGATGGGAATAAAGGGGCGACGAGTTCACATGATCGAAGAACTCAGCGAGACCATCATCTCCTTCCAGCGAGGTAAAGCAAAGAGTGCAAGCCACTTTGAAGCATTTAATCATGCATTTGAAGCATTAATCGAATGTTGTTTCATTAGTTTTCTTTTGTCATAAACAAAAATTTTCCTGTGTCATTTTAAGTAAAAACCGAATTAATCAGTTTAAAAATGTTGACAAATTTTAAGCACTTTTAATATATTGACCATTAATATTCCAATTTAACATTAAATAATTTATTTGATTTAAAAAACTTCAAAATTTAGAATTTATATTATATTATTTAAGACATTTAACTTTCAAATAGATCTCATTAATTTTTTTTCGGCTTTGAAGTAAGTGGAGGGTTAAAATCAGAATCATTTGTCAATAACAGAGTGCTGTATCTCTGGTCAACTTACAGTGACTTTTTCAGCTGGACTTCTACTACGCACTAGCTTTGCTCCCCTATAAATATGACTGTTCGAAATACTAAGCATGTAACACGAATCATAAAAGTTGCACCGAAGTGTTAGTGCCGAGTGTTACGATTGAACTAATTGCTCGCAATTTTTAAAAAATGAATTAACATGTGACAATTAAACAAATAACTCTTTAATCCTTTCACTTTAAGTTTAAACAATAAAAGTTATACTTTCACAGTAAACCCTGGAGCTAAAGAACGACTTGTCCAAATTACGGGTACTTCCGAGGACAAGATACAGTAAGTATATAATATCCAATATTATACACAAGGTTTGAATATTAATTTAAGATACTAACACATCCAAATTTCATGTCTGTTTTTTATGTTTGCAGCTATGCGAAGGATTTAATTAAGGATACGATACAACGAAATGCTTCACCCGTGCGACTAGACCAAGGTGGAGGAGAGAAAGGCGGAATAGGCGGATCAAGTTCTTCGTTAAACAGCAGTGCATCCGACGAAAGCAACAGACTGCAACAGCTAAGTTCTCGTTCTCGTCTGACCCATAGCTTCTCCACCAACGACGCCAGCATTGGCGAATACAAATATACCGTTACAGTTGGTAACCAATCTCTAAAGATCACTGGCTGTGATTTGGACCTTGTCAAGGTAAGAAAAAACTAAAACAATAGTCTCCATCCACATGTTCGATTTCATTTAATAATTTTATAAGATAATAAGTCATTTTCCTTTGCAGACCGCGAAACTAGTTCTCGACGAGTATTTTTCCGGAGAAGGGGAACAATTTGGTAGTGGAGTAGAATTTTTTAGTCTCGATGAGGAGGCTGCGTTTGCTCCTATTCGTCATTCGAGCCCACAGAATCCTCCGAGTGCTCAGGCTCATGTCACTGGTAGAGAATTAAGTCTGGAAAGCAACGCGACCTCTGAGAGTGAAGAAACATATAAAGCTCGTATATCTTCTGAATCGTCGAAAGCGAAGCCGAAGAAAAACGGTAAATCTTTTTTCCTTAAGGACTTATCTTACTATAAGAGAAAATTTGGTTTCATTAACTTTACGTTCGCAATAATAAATATTTTTTACTAAAATTAGGTAATCTACCTTTGTCTGTAAAAAACAGAGTTGGATTGCCCAGTTTTAGCAAAAAATATTTATTATTGTGAATGTCAAGTTGGCAAAATCAAAGCTCTTACGGTAATTATTATATGCCCTTCACTTGAAAAATGTAGAATAAAATATCAAGCAATTAAAATACAAGTTAAAATCCTCCAGATATTCTTAAAATAAATAAATAGAAAATACTTTCGTTTAGCACCGAGGGAGCTAACGTACGAGTTTTTACTGATGTGCTCCACTGGACCTTACGCTAAGCGAGCTCCTGCAGATTGGGCTCGAATTCAGAAGGAGTGTCCTAACATCGTACGCAAGGTATGCGACAGGAATCATAATTATATTAATCGCGGCACAGACGGTACTAACGAATCTGACAAATCGCCTAACTGTTTAATTGACGCTGATAATAACACAAGACAGTCACCTTACGAATACGTTTATTTCATATGAAAAACAAAATCTTTGAAGAATGTCAGATACGCTTTGTTTTTGATTATAGTAACGCAGTCATTCAGACTTTTAACTATGATTAAGGAATCTCAAAAGAGGCTTTGTCTTTGATTATAGTAAAGAAACCATTAAGACTTATCAGCTATACGAGAGAAGACTTAGAAAATCTCAAGTATTAGTATTTTTTAGTTAATAACTTTATCATTGTAATCGTGATCAATGATCCACTTAGTATTACACTTTGCAACTTAAGAGTGTTACCTGAATTTCATTGTTGGAAAACATAAATCCTGATTTGAATATTCATATATCTTTATGTTTAACAATGTTCTGTGATACATTCAGTATTTTTTAATTTTTCTATTCAAGTTAAAGAATCTATTTAAAGAATAGATATATTCAACCAAAGAGTTTGAATCAGAACGCCGAAATGAAAGATTTGTGATAACTAAATCGAAACATGTATTGCGACTTTTATAATCCATGTCTTCGAGTTAAAATCAAAGGGATATTGCCCAAAAATTATTTTTGCGTTTTTCATTTTTTTTTTTTTTTTTAATTAGATAAATGAATAGTCAAAATATTTTCATTTAATTTTAGAAATATGTTCTATTTTAGTTCATATTTTTATTTCGTTCTATCTTTATAAAACGCCTTGAAGATAATCGAAGTTAAATGAAATTGAAAAGCACGTTCTTGAATTTATCAGTAACAAATGAGAGAGCAGAACTTACCAGGAAAATTAGACTTGACTTTTACTGCAAGCATTCGAGATATTAGAATTCATAGATATATTGTATGTTCTTGCATTTAAGACTATTAAAAAAATCATTTTTTGTTTGTTTTTTCTTCTTTTTTTTCTTTAAAGAGAGCTAAAATCTCATAGACGAGTTTTTAAAGTATGTATAATATTTATAGATAAGGTGTAGTATTAAATAAAATTACCATACTGCTAAGAACTGTATGAATACAGAAAAACCTACAACAGCTGATGTGAGAATTTAACAGTCGTCTTTATATCTCTATCATCTCCATCATGCTGGTTATCATATGTTTTTCTATAGTGATAAAAAAGATATCATTGTTTTTCTACAAACGTATAGATATATTAATTATATTAATAGTTGAAAAAATTTCGTGAGATTGCTTTAAAAATTTTTAAGGCGAAACTTACCAATACCTTGTCTTAATTTTACCTTAATGTTTTAAAAATCATGTCATTACTATCAAGAGAAAATTTGTATGACCGACAGTATTACGATTAATAACTATATCGAAACAACTCGTTTTGTCCACAAGTGATATGGTTTTTAATAAAAAATTGTGTTAGAGAATACGACTAATTTACTAAATCCACACAAGACTCTTTTAATTGTAATTGTTTCCAAATTTTATGTTTATTTAATATTTTTTTAAGAACAGCTTTTGGTTTCAAGTTTGTTGATTGAACGAAGCCTGCATTAGTTTAATAGGCTTGATGATAGTGTGTTGTGTATTTGCAAGAGCTTTTAATAACCAGCACTGCAATTGACAATCTTCTTATCTGTCATTTAAAGCACGCGACTAGGGCTATTTAGAAGGTAAGAACTTAACCAATTTCTCCTTCCTTTCCTATAAAATTGACTGAAACTTTAATTCTATTCACTTGTTTGACTTATATTAATTTAATTTTATTTATTTAGGCACCGATTCGCTGGTTCGAACCGGAAGCTTATAAGGCTAAAGTAGCAGCTGCTGGCCTTGTTACGATATTACCTGCTGGGGAAGCGAATAACGATCCAGAATAGAAATAAGGAAGTGATTTATAGACTCTCTCAGACTGCAACAGTTTGTGAAATTGATAAACAATTCATCTGTAGAAGCGATTTACAGAATGTAAGTCCTGACATTTTTTTTGTGTATCATGAAAGATTTCTTGAGATTTATTTAATCACAATTTATAAAGAGGGTGTGCTCAAACGTTTGTTTTGAGGACACATAAGGCGTATAAGCCAATGCACGTTCTCATAATTAAATTAGTATTTAATTATTAGAAACAAATGTATACATTTGCCATTCTTATTGCGATTTTTATTGATTTTTTTATTTGTACGATCTGTTTATTTATCAGTCTTTTACTTGTTCACTTTTATTTATTTTTTTATTTATTGCTTTATATATCTCTGTTGATGTATTTATTTATTTTATTTGCCGTGCAATTTGGCTTACTCGCCCTATAATTTCGCAAATACAATCTCAAATGGCGTAATTTTATAATTTACACCATGACTTTGTATGTTGTATATCGTACTATCAAAAGACTTTGCAAAACAATATTTTTGTCTTAGTACTTAGATGTCGTCATTATCGTTTCTCTGCTTTTTAAAAAATAAAGCAGAATTTCGATTCTTTAGATAATTTGAACTTTCCAGTATTTTTACTGTCAAATTTTAAATTGTCCTAATTATTTCAAAGCTATTTTTGTCTGTTTGAAAATTTGCAAAGCTTTTCCCAATTTTTAAGAGCGGTTCAACACTGTAGAAAATGTAATAGTAGCAATTTACTATTAAGAAATAATTGTGTTAACTGTCGCTGAAACTAAAGCTCATAAAAGCGATCCAATCAGTTTAAACAAATTGATTTATCTTTGATCGTAGTATAATAATCAATCTTATAACAAAAAATCACACGAGGCATGAAAAGTGTGATTTGTAATTGTCTGTGAATGGAAAAGGTATTTTTATAAAATTTATCTTATTTACCGCTTACTGATATTTACACACGTATGTGTAGAACTGAAAACAAACATGTTTAAAAAAAATGTAACTCTTGGGTAGTGAGAACAGTCAAAATCGAATTTATTAATTATTAGAATTAAGATTACTTTCTAGCAGAAAATCGTTATAAAAGAAAAAAGAGAAAAAATGTTTCTATGCTAACATCATGGACCTAAGTGCTTTAAATTTTAAAAGCTAATTTATTCATAAATTACCATTAATTGTTTTAATTCTTCATTACAAAAATTCTTTAACTTGCAAAAACTTCTCATCTTTTTCTAAATTTTAATGCAACTCTCTTTATTTTTTTTTTTATCATATCATAGAAGTTTTTTTATTTATTTATTGCTTTGTTTCACCACCACTGATGTAATTCATCAAAATCAGAAACTGAGCACTCATCCCTGATTTAGCATTCACATAGTCTAGTCTGATTATTTAATTGTAAGCCAAGAACTAAACCAAATTTATTAATGCCGTTAATCATTCAGTTATCTTACGTTTTATATGCTAGGCGAATCAAGTTCGCTTTGCAGCCGATTCTTTGTTTACAGAGATTTTATAAATTATAATTAAATCCTGTGTAATATGTAAGGGTTTCATGAGATTCAGTCAAATTGGATGTAGGTATTTGTCTTGAAAGAATTTTTAGGTGAATTTTTTTTACTGTAATTCTGTTAAATAAAAAATTTATTCAAAAATGTATCTTATTTTTTAAGTTTCTGAAATAATAAAGATATTCAGAACTAATTTCTCTGAAATCTTAAAAGCTAAAACATTTATAAATTATTTTTCCAAAATAAATCCTCAAACATTTCTTAATTGTCAAGAGTTTTCTATCTAGTTTAATTAAATTTAACATAACTTGCTAATGAAATAAAGAAATATATTTTCTGAATAAACACATTTATTATTCCTGTAATGTACAGAAGTGGCGATATTCCAAACACATACAGTCTGACACTTTGTGCAAGTCCAGCTACATTATCTCTAGATTAATATTTTTTATGCTTGGTAAAAATCTGTTGTTTATACGTATTAATATTAACATCAGAAACTAGAGCTTTGTATACAGACACGTGCAGTCATTTATGTCATTTAGTGATATATTGTGTTCTTCAAACTGCCTTTTCGGTACATTATCTTCACGAATTAATCGGTTTACATAATTGTTGCATCTTTGTTTTTTACTTTTAAGTATATTAAAATATACAATGCTTTTTTCCCAAAATTTTTACATATTTAAAATCAAACGCATTGTGTCGCTGAAGTTTGAATATTAAAATAGTTCAAAATTGAGACGCATTGTTTCATTAAAGTGAAACTTTTACTTAAATTAATTCTTATTTGATCTGTAGAATTTCCGTTTTATATATCGAGTATAGTAAAACAGTTGCAAATAACTTAAAAGCCAAAAATACTTAATTATAAAACATAAGATCTTTAAAATGAATTATTAATTATGAATTATTTTTCTTTTATAAATCCTACATTTTTTTTTACCAAGTCTCGTGTTTTGTTGTTTACTGCTTATTTATAATTATATTCATTAGAATCACATTGCCTATTTTCAATTATAATTTGTAACTAAGTCTTGCCTCTTGATTTTGTCCCACCTCAGCCTTTAAAATTCGTCGACGCAAACTAGTTCCAAAATATATACTGAGATTGCAAATGCAGTGTGCATAGCGGGTAAACTGTGTTCAACAGTTTATTTAAAAAATTGCATTTAAGTTTATACTTTATCAAAATAATCACGCTCGCGCAGCTGACTTCCTAGCTATAATTGCACTTGTTGGGACTCATGCATCTTCGAAGCTGCTATCTAACAACAAAAGATCATCTTTTTTCAGAAAATAAGAGTGATACCAGAAAGAAAAAAAAAAACTTCGGCATCGCTTTTTACCCTTTCGATTTAAAGGGGGAAATTCATTCTAAGTTCGACGTGTCCTTTGATAAGTAGAGTCAGTTTAAAAAAGACGAACCAACTCTACTGCTTTATTTTTCACCATCACTTAAATAATTACACAATACATATTCATATGTATATGCGTATGTTCATATCTACGTACGTTATTATTGATAACTATTAATCGCATATAAATAATTGATAGAAGAGTTCAGTGTAAGTTTAATATCGATGATTCTATTCAACATCTAGAATTTGAATTAAGTGTCTGTACCTTCACCTCGACAGAGATTTCAACACCTCATTTTAATATTCTAAATAACCATGAAAAAAAAAGTTAAAATAAATAAATAAAAAAAAAAAAAAAAAAAAAAAACAAATATAGGTGAAAACACAGACTGTTGATAAATGACTGATATATTCACATTGTATGTCGTTTTATTGCAAAATGAGCACGATGCATGAATGATTGATCCTAAATTCCAGATAATACTGGAAGTCTAGAGAATATGCATTTACGAATGACATTCAAATGATATCAAAAGTATCTCTTTTGACACTCTAACCTAAGTGAAATTCTTATGTAACTTAAAAAATTATCATAGTATTAGTCGTATTAGTAAAGAGCGAAACTCATGTGTGATCTTTAGTTTATGAAACTACTAAAATTTAAAAACAATCTTCAAATTACTTTTAGTGGTAAGCGTCCACATTTAATACGAAAATCTTTAAATTGTGGATACAAAAAAAATCTATTTCGTGGACAGCGAATCACTTCTGTATTCGCTGTAAAAATTCTTTAAAAATTTGTTTACTCCTATTTACACTATATTTCCTCTAGTTGACACACTTAAGAAATTTCTACCTAAAGTTTTTTTTTTCATTTTTTTTTTCTCATTTCTAGTTTCAATTACTGACGACGTGAAAACTGATGCTTACATTTTTCTAACGAAAATCACCTTTTGACACTTCACTGGACGATTCAATCACTGTTCAATGAGTGAATGACGTACTTTACAATCAGGATAATACATATACGCATTAATTACATTACTAGGGCTTTCAGCTCAAAAAATTTATAGAGCGCACAATGTTTTAAAATATTTCTGTCAGACCCGTGGTCAAGCTCTGCATAATAAAAAGAATATTAGTCGTTGCTCTGCATTTCCACGCACTGCAAGTAAAATTTACTAAACAAAGACTCAGTCAGCTCGAAGATGAAAGAAGTTAAAAGACAAAATCAGCTCCTGCCATGTCTATTGCCCAACGGAATTTATCTCTCTGAGTTTTGTTGTAAATCTTCTCAATTGGAACGTCATACTTCTTGCACCTAGAAAAGTATTGTAATTTATAAACTCAATTCCATTGAGAAAAATAACGTTTAATAAAAAGAGGAAGGAAAATATTTTACTTACCAAGCTACGGAGATTCGAGGATCCAAATAATTCAGCTTACTCGTTCCGAGTGCAATTTCTTTATTTTCTTCCTTGTCTGTGGCCTGCACCTCTAACTTCGTCAGTTGTTCTTTCAATCGCTCAAGTTGCTTCTTTTTCTTATCATATATTCTGTAAGAGTTACAAGTTCGTATTTAGATTACAATAAATTGATTTCTTAATACTGATAATTAATTTTCTAGAAACTTACAATTTCTCCTTGACTGATCCGTTCTTTGCGTCTCGTTTAGCGTCTTTACATTGGATTTCTCCCTCCTCAATGGCTTCCTTTTTCGCGTCAATCTTCGCCTTAAGGTTCTCCATGGATTTTGCATGTGTCTTAGGAACGGAACGTTGATGGTTACACAATATCGCAACTGCTCTGTTCGCTCTATTGTAAGAAAGAATCTTCTCTGCTACTGAGTCGTCAGGATTTGTTAATTTATCTAACTGTTGCTGCAGGGTCCATGACGCATTGTATGTCCTGAATACTTTTGCAGTGAGACCTTCCATCAACTCGTTCAGGTGTTTGTTCATCACCGTCGTTGTCAAACGATCAAACAAATCGTCTCCTGGTGACTTGTTTTCCATGAACAACTGGAGATTTTTAAAAACTCGTTTCTCTACTGGTACTTCGTTGTAATACCTTATAGAATCCTTACCTAGAAACATACAGAAATTAATAAAGACCGATTAATTATAATTAAACACTAGAATTATACCTAAATAAATAGACATACCTAAAAAGTCGAATACAACAACATAGTCTTTTCCGTCTTTGTGCTCGTGTAAACTGATGTGTTCAACTCTTAAAGAGCAACAACCAACTGTGTCAGCTTGGTCCTCGTCCTTTTCATTACCAGCTCTGAGAGCTAGTTTGTCAATGAAATAAAGAGCGACAGCTCTCTGTCTGATCTTCATCTCCTTACTCTTCCAGTCTTCCCGATATTCTTCACGAATTTTGTCAATAGATTTTGCTAGTTTTCTTGCTATTTCATACTTTTGCCAATCCTTCTCTCCCTTCAGTTTACTTGACGGATTCAACATAACATATTTAACTTGACCTTGAACATTCTCGGTCCAAGAAGCCAGCCATGTAACATGTGGATCGTGCCTCACTTCCTTCCATTTGTGTCCTGATGGAGCTTTAGGAATAACTGAGTCTTTGGAACAGTTAATAAGCACATCTTCTGGCATGACTCTTTTCTTCAGTTTACCCATTTTTGGATGCTCACCTCGACCTCTGAAGAGTCCTGGCGGCTCAATTTTAAAATTACCGATCTTCTCTTTGTGGCCATCGATAGTACAAAAACCATACTCCTTTTGAATTTCTTCGTTCGCTTCCTTTAACTTCTTTTTCTCTTCTTTCGACATAGCCTTACGTTCTTCACTTTTTTGCAAAAAGTAGGCGTTCATTTCTTTAAAATTGCACTTTGATAGATCTGTGATTTTCGATCTTTCTGAATCAGTCATCACTTCGCGCCAATCGTGGAAGAAGTTGTCATTAAACGCCTTCTTCGTGGTGTAGTCGTGTTCTAACATACGAGCGTAAAATGTTGCTACTTCCTCAGCCTCTTCACTGAGTTTCATTTCTTTGCCGTTGTAGTAGAACTTTACACTAGAAGGAATAGGTTCATAATCTGGAGCGAAAACAGGACCCTTGTGTTCCAAGAATTTCCATTTCGTTCCGTCATCTTTTTTATCTTCCTCCCACCTGAAAAATAAAAAATCTGCTGTTAATTTCATGATAATATTTGGTCTACTCATAAAATTATTCCTAAATTTGGATTTCATGTAAAAATAAATAGAAACTAATTTTCAGAAAATCTCAAACTTGATTTTAAAATAGTAAAGACTATTAACATAAGAATATAAGATCAAAAGTTCAATGATAAGATAAGATTATAAGATCAATGAACTCGCATTTACTCCCCTCCACACTTACTCAATAAAATAGTATAGACTACAGTACCATAACCTCTTTGGAAAGTCAACTTCAATTTGTTTTGGATGTTTTGCAAATTTGTCATGACACAAAAGTCTTAACTGTGATACATTTCTTAACAAGATCGCAATACTTTTGTTAAAACTCTTTATCATCTTTGAATATTAATCACCGAAATGTATAACTAAATCCATTTCTCAAATTTGAGGTTAACCTTCAACGTTAGCACCTACAGCCAGTGGTCCCAACTGGAGCCCCGCACTCTACTGCGCATGCGTTGCACTCGGTATCTGATTGGTTGCTATTTGCGCGTAATTTGAAATGTATAATATTTTTTAGCATTTCAAATTGCGCGCGAATAGCAACCAATCAGGTATCGAGTGCGACGCATGCACAGTAGAGTACGGGGCTCGAGTTGTGGCCACTGCCTACAGCACATGTATGTGTAGTTTGAATTTTTGTATGGGCACCATGAGCTACTGCGCATGCGTTAGGGCAACGCGCTCAATGGTCACAATTTTTCGCATTTTGTGTGCGATTCAAAAATGATAAATAGAATGTTCATAATTAAAATAAATAATCATTAAACATCTAAATGTATTCAATTAGCAAGATATTTGTACAATTTCGAATGATTATTTACTTTAATTATGAACATTCTATTTATCACTTTTGAATTGCGCACAAAATGCGAAAAATTGCGACCAATGAGCGCGCTACTCTACATTACCATCACTGCTTCTCAGATCATCTAGAGATTCTCTAAGATCACGATTTAAGATTAATGAACGACCTCCTCCATAAAATGATCATTTCCGTATAGATATCGCAAGAAAAATTAAAATCTATACCATTTCCAAACTTGTTGTTCCTCCTCTTCCTTCTTTTGTCTTTTTTTGGGACTGGGAGTTGGATTTTCGTTTTTCACAGCCTTCGTGGCTTTTTGAGCCTTTTGCTTTTTCTTTTTAGGTTTCTGGAAAATCAAACGAAATTATTCAGTTATTAGTTAATTATTCACCCTACACAAGCTTTAAAGAGAGTTATTTTCCTAGTATTACAAAAAATTTGTTACCTCTTCTTCAAAGTCCGACGAGTCCTCGAAGTCGGAATCTTTTTTCTTCTTTTTACTTTTTGAAGCTTCTTTCTTCGGTTTCTTGCGAGCGGACAATGGAATATCTTCATCCTCATCGGAGGTTTCAACCTTTCTCTTGACACTTGGTGAAGGTTTTGTCCGGCTAGACTGCAAAGATTACCCTCACATTATACTTCAACTCAAGACTTGATTGTAAAAGATGAACCTAATCCCTCTTTACTTCATGCTGAATGTTTTGAAATTTAATTGAATTACAAACCGTAATAGCGTGCTGATATTTGAAAGGATATTGTTCTTCGTATCTAGAATAATTTTATATTTATAGAGTACGCCGCACAGTTATTCAGTACAAATATCTTCACCAATAAACTCTTTCAGAAAATTTATACCTTGTGACGGTCTCCATTGGTAAACACTTCCAGTAAAATGGGGGTGATTATATTTATTGATACTAGGTAATTTGTCTTTCGAATATGTCGATATGGATTTGAAAAGATTGGAATTACTTTTAGGTTGAGAGAAAGAATTTGGAACGTGTTAAAAACAAGTGAACGACGGTATATCACATTGACGATTTAAAAAGTAGATAAGTAATTAGAAAAAGTGTTTTGTAATCCATTTTGAAATATTATTAATATTAATATTAGCAATACAAGATAAAGACGTAAATTCAAACCAGATTTCTCCTTTACATCTGCGAGTTTCAGCTTAAAAATGAAAACAGTGCTTCTTACCAATGGCATGTCTTCATCAGAATCTTCAGTCTTCACAGTAGTATTATGAAGATCGGAAAGTCTGGTGCCATTGCCAGTGGAGTCTAAACTATTGTCATCATTTACTCTAAACTTCTCATCCTTCTCATCGTCATCTTCCTCTTTAATGTAAAGAGGTCGTTCCTCGCCGCTGTCATCATCATCCATGTCTTGTTGATCTTCTTGCTGAGAAATCACCTCCTGGGATGATTTCAGACCATGAAATACAAAATATAACCAAGTAACATCTAATTTACTGCAAAACTAAAAATTCTACCTTCTTAACTTCATGATAGTTATTCACTATAGGTTCCTCTTTGATGGAAATTTCAGTCTCAATTTCTGGCTCTTCCTTAATCTTAGGCTCTTTCACTTTTTCTCTCTTATCCTTATCATCGCGGTGCTTAGCTGTAAATAAAAAAAAAAACAAATTAAAATCAATAATTAGCAATTTTGGCAATTATTAAAAAAAAAAGGACTTTAGAGATATCTTACATTTCTCTTTGTCATGTCGGTGACGATCCTTGTCTTTCTCATGACGATGTTTATCTTTGTCCGATCGATGTCTGTCTTTATCAGAGGACGAATGAGAACTAGAATGTTTCTTGTCCTTGTCCTTACTCCTGTCCTTATCCCGAGAAGAGGAGGACGAGCTTTTATGTCTGTCCTTGTCTTTATCTTTGCTAGAGCTAGAGCTAGAGCTCTTTTCCTTGTCTTTACTTGAGCCATCCTTGTCCTTATCTCTGGAGCTGCTGCTATGATGCTTGTCCTTATCCTTTGAGCTGGAGCTCGACTTGTGATGATCTTTATCCTTGTCCTTAGATCTCTCCTTATCCTTTTCCTTGTCTTTGCTAGAGGAACTGCTACTGCTCTTGTGTTCCTTGTCTTTGCTCGAGGAAGAGCTGCTCTTCTTCTCCTTATCCTTTTCCCTATCTTTATCCTTGCTACTACTGCTACTACTTCCATGCTTATCTTTGTCTTTAGAAGAGCTTGAGCTATGCTTATCTTTGTCTCTATGTCGATCCTTGTCTCTATGTTCACTCTTGTGACTCCTCTCCTTGTCTTTACTCCTGTCCTTATCCCTATGCTCGGATTTGTGGGATCGTTCTTTATCCCTATCCTTGTGCTCGGACTTGTGTTCCTTTTTGCGATCAAAACCGTTGGACATGCCATTTAAGTGGCCGTCTTAAAAAAAAACAAAGATTTTTAGATAAATTCATCTAATATAAAAATTCAGGATTTTTTCGGTACAAATATTGAGGATGGAAAGGGATCCACTAACTTATTTGATACGAATAGACAGTGCTTTATAAATGACATTCATGAATAATAAAAGTATGATGCAATATAATGATGATTATGGTTAAATGAGAATCCGTGTTTTTATTTGTAAATTACAGTTCTTTAATTTCTCTTCCTGCATTTTAAGAATGTTTTCGTTTTTCACTAAATAATATAAATTTCTTTTAATTGCAAGTAATAATGAATATTATTTTTGAACAGCTAATCATTTTTATGACTTGAGATATTAAAATGATCATTGGGATTTTTATTGTAATAAACATAGCTCCTTGTGTTTGAGGATAATACACATGAGAGAAAGGAAAAGTATAGTTATCACTATTATCACCTTTTTAATTCAGATCTAAATGTAAACCGGTAATTATTAAACAGTAATTTTTAAATTAATCTATAGGTAATATGTATGGAACATTATTGCATGGATCTTCATTTAATTCAGTCATGGGTTAAGAGGAATATAATTGCGAATTATCAACTACATGAGGTTATACAATTTTTATTTCAAACAAGTTATTCTTTAAAATTTGACAAATCACTCTTGACAAGTGGTCATAAAATACAGTAGCTTTTTCGCTCGACAGTGGTCAAGAAACGCTAGCTTTATATTTTTGCAACATAAATTGTTGCAGGTAATTAAATAATAGACGAATTAAATAATTTACTTCTGTCTCATCTCGTCCGCTCCCGGAAAACATATAAATTTCCTAAAAAAATATTCTTATTGTATTTTCTAATTGTCCCTTAAAAATAATTGATATTTTTCTTTCGATGTTGGACAGATTTCTTCCAAGACAAAATTTCCAGAATTACTTTAGGAACTTTTATCACAAGCTGCAAATGCTTTCAAAAGATGAATACAAAAGCGACCTTAAAATTGAATTTTTCTCAGAATATTGATCTGCCGAAAACTGATGTAGCAAATAAAATAAGAAAATAATATAAATGATGCTAAAATCCAAATGTAAAATAAGAAGACAAATCTTTTGAATTTATTCAGTTATAGTCTGAACTATAAGATCAGTGAAAGATATTCCTTTACAATATGAAACAAAGATTTTTATAGCATTTTCTTCGCCACATTGAGAACAAATAATACAAACTGATAAGGTGAAGAAAACGAAGGTTCGAGAGAACACGTGTAAGAATCCTAAGAGTGCATTAATTTCATGAATTTTATGCTTTATCGCATCTGGACGCGAAACGTGTTTCTTACTCCACTCATTGAAATATTGCAAAAATCTTCTTACCTCCATGATTTCCTATAGCACTGCTGTTCTCCTTGGATGTTTTTTCCTAAAACAGAGAAGAAAGAGTGCAATTTAGCATCATTTAGATACCAGCATTTGCTCTAATAAGTACAATTCTAGGCTCTGAAACTCATGGTTGGCTTTGCTAAGTGCAGTACGTGGGGACTTAGCCGCAGACGCCATTTTGGGACTTAGAAAATTTTCGCGTCTCTGCCCGTGTCGAAGACCAAGAGAAAAGCCAGAAAATCCCGAATTTTAGAGAAAATCGGAGTACCTACGCGAACGCGGCTTCTCGAAACAAAATGAAATAGATACTTACCGTTTCGGGAGTCGGTTGAGATATCGGTTGTTCGAGCTCCATTTCTCATGTATGCTCAGGGTGATAGACTCTGGCACAGAAAGTAACACGCTTGAGCTTTCGTAGCTTCAAGACCGATTGTGACTGACTGAAATCTGAAAACCGACGAGTTGGAGTCGTCAAGCGTCGTCTAAGTGCCGAAATCGACCTAAAGCGCAAGCGCAACCAGGAACGGCTGGTAGCCTAAAAACTGATCATATATATATATACATATATAATACCACCGTACAGCAGCCACCAGTAATGAGTAAGGTGGGAGGGGTGGGAGATTGACAATCTACTGAGATTTGCTG
Source organism: Synergus itoensis (assembly GCA_904066005.1). Classification (NCBI taxonomy): domain Eukaryota; kingdom Metazoa; phylum Arthropoda; class Insecta; order Hymenoptera; family Cynipidae; genus Synergus; species Synergus itoensis. The sequence continues at coordinate 2,434,405 of CAJFCP010000088.1, forward strand.
GGAGAGAATGTGAAAAAATCGGACTGATAAACGATTAAACGAACTCTCTTGGCGGATGCCCTTGAGATGAAACACAGTCTGTTTCTTTTACTCTCATGGACTTTCTGAATGCAAATTACAGTCGGACTTGTATATCTGGTATGTACAATGTTCTGACAATGTACCATTTGAACTTTTCTGGGGAAGAGTTCAAATGACGCAGGTTGCTTGGAGGGGAAAATTGAAGCTGTGCAGTAGACTTGTGCGCAGTCATAAACAATGGCGGTTTTTTTGAATCTCCGAATTACATACGGGAAACCATCTGCGCAAGCGTCAACAAATATTAGGTATTTCACGTTGTGACGTAATAATACAAAAATGGCCATATACTGGTGCATAAACAAATGTGATAAATGTATAATTAGACATTAAAAGTGCAAAAAAATATCAAAAAAAGACTATTTAGAAGAATTTCCCGCGGATGTGAAGGCATTTTTGACATTGTTTTGCAGTTTTAATGTTTAATTATACATTTATCACATTTGTTTATGCACCAGTGTATGGCCATTTTTGTACTAATACGTCATAACGTGAAATACCTAATTAGGAGACTAGAAGTGGGGGTACCTGGAGAGGAGAATGTTAAATAATGAAATAATACAAGTTCAAACTTTAAAAGATTCATGAAATTTTACATCTCTATAAAATGTTACAGGTCTGTCTGTTTTTATCCTACCCTGTCTTCAGGCAAAGATATTCTTTGCAGATCCTTGCTTCGCGCTTGTTGCAAACGTAAACACTCTACCTTTTTCTTTGCCTATAATTTCCGTTTGCAAGCAGAGGTATGAAAGCTTAAAGCACTATTAATCGGGGAATTAGAGATGAAAATAATTGTTGCAGTTTTCTGAGAAGTAAATTGTAGACCTAACCTGAGTGAAATCCTTTTTTTATTGTATTTCTTAAACATATAGAACATCTGATACTCCATTAGAAACAAGTATTTTTTAATTTTTTTCCTTTTTAAGGAATTTTTTGAGATACTCTAAAAAAAGGAAAAAATAATAATTTTGCATAATTTCTTCAATATAAAACGGTGCAACTGAAAATACAATCGTTTTACTCACAAAATGAAGTTTACCTTGACCTCGGGTGTAAAAGAAAAACAAAGAAATATTTAAATTATAATGAAAAAAATTCATTCATAAAAAATCAGCTTGTATACTACATTTCGTTGAAAAAATTCATTGTCAAAAAATCTGCTTGTATACTACAATTCATTTATGTACGATGCCTTACAATAATAAAATAGTATGTATATACTATACGTGGTAAAGGAGCACACAATCTATTCTCACCATGGCATAATTTTCTCAACAATTATTGATTTTTAAAAAATAAAATGTTTATAATTTCATGTGTATTCTGGTTTTGCGTCGGCAGTCCATGTAGTTCTCTTTTTTTTGAACGCAAATACAGCGTACAAAGCTATAAAAGAATAATATTCGTTGTAGTGTTTGATATGAAATATCTCAGCTTTAAATTAATAAATAGAATACGCACATGTGGCTTCCCATTCAGACTGGGAAAGCGTTCCAATTTTTCGGTGACCTACCGAGTCCGTCATATACTGACGAGCATGTTCATAATCATCAGGTTGCTTACCAAGAAGCGGTGCTTCGTGGTAAGGTGGGTAAGTTTCCAAAGCTTGCATCTTCCCAAGTAGTGATTTGCCTTCATTCTTCATTCTCTCAAAGAATTCTCCGAAACTGCCACAAAAATAAAAATAATTAAAGCCATTCTAATAATTAAGACATATTTTCTTTTCAACGATTCCTCACCTTTCATATAATACCAGCTCTAGACCAAACTTTTCCCCCAGTTTAATTAAAGTTGGTAAATGCACAAGAAACTCTGGACAATTGACTACACCTTCGAGGTTGAAATTGTACGAGGCTCCGAAAAGAGGAACGTCTACCTCTTTATCGCATTGAAATTCCACACTGAAAACTTCGTTCCCGAATTTATTTTCATCGGATTTTTGCCATCGAGACCTATAAAAAATCCTCAGATTAATATTTATGTTTAAAAAACTTATGATATTAGAGCATTTTTTAAATCTACAAACTTACACTAATTCATAGGCGTCGGGAATTGTGCCAATAAAGAATCCGCCTGTTCTAAGACTTTCGCTGGCGTTTCTAAGCATGCACTCTGCTTGTGGTAGAGATTCGAAACTATAATGGAGAGCGAATTGGCAACTAGTGAGATCTAATTCCATACTGGGGTCCTTGTATTTTTCTCTCAAACGAACCTGAAACCTTTTTGTTTTAACGAATTCCGATTGTCATTTAAGAGTAACATTACATTAGAAATTTGTTCACATCTTTTAATTTTATAAATATCATTACTGTTTAATGAAATACCTTTGAACAATCGGCTGTTAGAAATTCAGCCTTAAAAACAGGTGCAAATCCTGAATCCCTAGATCTGTTACTTGTCAAATCCTTATAACGAGTTTGACATTGCTGTACTGAAACTGCTGCTATATCAGCAGCTATCAAGTGTGTGATGTTTGCTTTCTGCCACTTTAATAAGTCTCCTCCTTTTCCACAACACATATCTAATACTTTTATAGGGTCACCGTGACGTTTGTCTTGTATTATTTTCTGCATGTATTCGTCTACAAAAAAATTAGGATTTAAGTTAGATTCTCATGAAAATCTACAAGCAATTTAAACAGGGCCTATCTTAAAGAAAATCATGAATTTAGAATAGACCCTGGAATAAAAAGTTTGGTCTACTTACTTATGAGCATACTTTTTACCCAATTATTAAAATTTCGCATATATACTATGCGACTCTGAGATCTGACAGATAAACCTTTTTCTTCAATGGCATTATAATGTGCTGCAACGACATTAGCATGTTCCGCGGATCTTTCTGTTTCATTAACGTTTCTTTCTTCCCTAGTACTTCCTATTGATAAGTCTGATGGGACATTGGCATTCTGCAGGGAAAAAATTTTGTTAATTAAGTTTTTGTTATTGTGTTTTACATATAATCAAAATTCGGTTGTAAACAAAGAAACTAGAATCAGAAAATATTTTTCTTACATTTATATGCAAATCATTTTTAGATGAAAGTAAATTAATGTACAACACTTTATTCTTAATTATTGTATTAATGAAGCGAGAAAAATATTAAATCGATAAAACTAAACGCTTGAAAGCTTCTTTACTTTCCCTAATTTTTCACAGAAACTCTGACATGAAATAGTATCAATAAGTATGCCAAAAAGTCAAATGAAATTAAGAAAAGTAATAATAATTAATTTGTTTACAAGTGCATCCTGTCCCTCGCAGCTCTTTGGGACCTTGGTGGCTTCGAAATCCTGGGAATGCTTTCTCTTCCTGCTGATGGGGCTCATCTCAGCTGAGGCATCCCTGTCATTTTTTGGAGCATCCTCCGAAGACGAGGGAAGGGACTCTTCATTTTTCGAGCAACTTTCCTCACTTTTCTCTTTTTCCACACTTTCTTCAACAGTCTCTGGCTTATTTTCTTCTGTGGCTTCCGCGGTTTCACCGCGGGGTGAAGACATTTCGCAACGCAAATACGAGAAAATACAATTTAATACCACACTCACACGGAATTATTCGCACTTCTCAACAGGCATTTATAGTAAAAATATTTTGCATACAATCAGATAAATTCGTAGATAAGAGAGAAATATACAAATTTTTCTTGTATTCTTATTGCGACCGGTCACATTGAATACAATTAACCGCTCCAAATGTTTCAATACACATGTCTACCGCATCAGAAACAGAATCAGAATTTTGACGCGAATCAGCTTTTATCGCAAGGTGTGTTTCTATTTTGCGATGTATGAATCAAACCAATCAGTAACTTTAGGTCAAACCTAAGGCAATTCTCATTGGCTGAGAAAAAAAAACCTGCAACCAAACCCCCCCCAAAATTTTTTTCTGGATACGGCCCTGTCGCACGTATTTGATTCTGTCAATTTACGTGTATGCATAGTTTATCTCTCTATCACTCTTTATGGATAAATGGTTTTCTTTCACGTTTCTCTAATCCATATATTAAATATTTTTCCCAAAAGGCTATAAATATTAGAAAAAAAATCCTTGTGTCCAGTTTTTATTAATTTGTTGGAGTATCAGTAAATAAAAATTTCGGAGTACAATAACATTTTGACTCTCGGTTTTGGAGTTTTCTTCAGTTTCTTCTATCTTCCTGAGGTGGATGTTTTTATTACTCAATTTACTATCAGTACACAAATTAGTCGCAAAAGACAAATTTTTTTAATAATCTGTGGAAATGGGATTAATCTTAAGCGATAAAATTGGTTGATTTTTCATCGTGATCTGTTTTTTTGGAAAAGATTCCACTTTAGTAAAAGGACTCCAAAAAACTCATCTTCTGCAGAATAACAAGGTATTTACAGAGCTAATGAATTCTGGGCATTCGGTGTTTTAATTAACAGGGTTGTTTTCTTAATCATATTGAATTATCCCGGATAATTATTTTTGTCAATTATCCAACCACAAGTCATCTACTATCTTATCTGACAGCTTATCTAAACCTGCTAAGAAAGTGGTAAAGATAAACAGTCGTGTTTTCCGTTGTTTTTACGTAAATATTTTCATTAAAGGTAGAAAACCTGTTGATTGCGATGAGAGTTTATTGTCTGGAGAAAACAGTGTATTTTAAGTGTTACTATTCATTTGTGTAGTCACGAATTCCCTCTGACCACGTATTAGGACCATGGATAGTTTTCCACAACAGAGGTACGAAACCAAGATTGAGGGTTTTGACTCGTGTATGATTGAAGGAAACCAGCAGCAAGAAATGACCCAGACTGTTAGTGCACAAAATCCTACTCAACAGAATCAGATAGAAAATCAGGAAAATCATGAAGCAACAACGATACCTCAGCAACAATCCCAGCATATACAAAATCAGGTTCCTCTAGCACAGAATGCTCAACAACACATGACACTCACCCCGGTCCGACTTCCTGCGATATTAGATGGAGAATTCTTCTCCGTTATTAGACTGGAAGACACGAATGTCACTGTCCGATGTCTGCAATGCCAAAAACTCCTTAATGGAAACCTCAAATCCACTGGGAATTTTCTCAGTCACATAAAAGTTAGTATAATATAATTTTAACTCATGGTTTTCTGGAAATTTTGATTCTTCAATTTGGGGTATCTTTCTAATTTTTAAATCAAATTTTTCAGTTTTTAAAAAAATATTTCAAGGTTTTATAGTATTGTTATCTATTTACTTCAGTATTTTCCGAGTCTTCTCGAATTATTTTCTCTTTGTAATAAAAAATTAAAGTTTAAAATGAAAATATCTAACAATATGTTGTTAATTCGCACAAAGTTTTAGATTATTTGAAAAATAACTTAAAAGTCCATTATATATATGTACAAAAATTGTAAGCTAACATTATCTGATCCTGTGAAAAGAATGTTCTAATCTAAAGAAAATTTACGAGTTTTGAGAGAGCTTTATCATTAAAGATTAAATTTTATCATTCATTGATGATTGTTTTCCTGTGATAGGTTAATTGAGCTATTTCTAATTAGTATTAATATTAAAAAGTATTAATAATTAATTACTTTTATTGTTAAAGGATTCAAATCTTTAAGTATAGAACACACGAATAAAATGTTCTGTATACTGTAGTAAAAATGTAAAAGAATATTGAAATATTCAATTCCAAATATTTTTTTGTTTCAGAGAGTCCATCCGTTTATGGTTGAAAAAATAAAATGTAAATCGAATCAAAGAAGACCAGCAGTTATATACATAGATTTATCAGCAGAAAGGTGCCCAGAAATCGTGAGGGCGAAGCGAGGATACAAAAAATATTACAAAATGGTAAAATCCTCTCTAAAAATTAAAAAAAATGTAAAAGGTCCTTAAGTTTTTTTTTTTTTAATTTTTGTTCATACTTTATTAGTTTTATAAACTTATTTAAACTTTCAGGAAGATTGTCAGCAAACAAATGAAGAAACACCAAACTACGAGCAAACTCCTGAATGGACAGATTCGTCAATAATTCGGAGGCGGAGATCAGAAGAGCCAGAATCTAGTGAAGTGATGAAAGTTGGTCATAATAATTCCATCGTTGTTGAAGACGAATTCGATGCTATTGGTAGAAATGTTGCTGCAAAGCTTCGAAATATGCGGATCGACCAAAGAATTATAGCTGAAAAACTACTAAACGATATTCTCTTCGAAGCACAACTTGGTAATCTTCACAGAGATTCAAACATACACGTTTGAAAAACATAGTTTATTTTTTCATGCAATCATATAGACTCGCGAACATGTACAAAAGATAATTTTATCTCGAGTACCAAAATATGATTTAAAGAAAAAAGGAGCAGCATTTAAAGTAGAATAAGTGGAAATATCTTGAAAAATATAGGAACTGCAAAGCAACGAAGGTTGACATTTAATTAGTTACTATAATAATTTCCAGAATCACAAGTTTTTAATTATGAAATCATATCTTATCCGGAAGAAATCGATAGTTGCTGCTCCTTCCGGAAATTACGTTTTAATATTTCAGTGCTCAAAAAGTGTAATAGTTCAATTTTTAGCTTTCCTATTTTAAAACTGGGCAGTAAGTTTTATTTAAATGTAGAACGCTGTTAATAGGTATATCAAATTTATTTAATCCGAACTTTGCAAGTTACAGAAATTTTTATTAGAAAGCAACCATTTTTTTTTTCTATCTCCTCGAGATATTGAATATTTATTACTAGATATATAAGTTTTCAGACTGCAAAATGTCCACTTTTCACAATGACTGAGATAAAAGGCACCAAAAATGTTTGGCATGCCTAAACGTATTTATAATACGTTTTGAGATGCGATTGTATCTCACATTCGAAGAAAAGTCTTTGAACTTTTAACGAAAGTTTCACTTCGTTTTAAACTTCATAAGAAATGCGAACTTTTTAAGCAAATAACTTCCGAGTTCCTTGTACATCTAATCAAATCTACACAGTACCCAATGCCATGATTATTAACATCGAAGAGTCTGAAATTCATCAAAAGCGTAAATAAACTACCAGTCAAGAACAAGTGCATATATGGTACATAGAATGATATCGATATTGTAAAGAGCGTAAAATCTTATACTGTAAATATTATATTACCTAATGAGTAATGACTGTATTCCATTCTGTACTAAGTACAATACGCGAAAGACGATTTCGAGAAGTTTGTGATGTAAGAATATAAGTACATAGTACGGTATATACGTATTTTTAAACCAGTGTAAACTACAAAATGTCATTAAAATTGGAATGCAGTTGTTGTTAATACTACGATAAGTCATCAGAAATAGCCATTTGTAAAGGTAGATCGTTTTATATTGTATAATATAAAATAAAGAATAGATTTTACTATGAATAATGGATAATAAATAAACGAGTGATGTAAAGTGATGTGTAGAATACGTAAATACTGTGAATGCCAAGCGAGCACCAATGTTTCATTTTGCACAAATCGAATATATAAAATTTCTTATCGAGTTTAGGATCATTTTCAAAATTCACTGTTCAATAATTTTCTAAAACTGATCCCATTCAGTCAATTAATGTCCACCGATAGACTCTTATAAAATTAAACTTCTCCGTACAAAACGTATCTTTACTTTTTTCTCAAGTGGCGTAAATTCTTTGTTTTCCGGGTTTAAACATCGTGTGATAAACAGCCGTCGAAGAAATGCAGAGTCCCATGCTAATAAATATTATAGCAAAAGCATAGTAATACCAGAATCCACTCCATTCGCCATAAAAGAACCAAACAAGGGTCAAAGCAATATTCTGCATCATAACAAAAATGCAATACGAAATTAGCCACTTATCAGCGTACTTAAATTTTATCCGGTATTCAATCACGCTGAAAATATATACCAATCCCAACCATAAGTTAAGAAAAAAAGTCGTAGCGTCTTGATATTTTGCATAATAAAATAAATATGCAAGCATGAGAGTATAGTGGACACCCAGAACACCAAGTAGGTGAAAGGGAAAAGTCTCGTAGAATATCGCGATAGAAAGAACCCGGGGTAAAATAAAGAGGAACCACCAGAGGAAAGAGACAAATTTTCCAACAGGATCATCTTCTTCTAGACCTTTTGTCGTCTGCTTTCGTTTCGGGATTATTAAGGTCGAGAGTCTCTCCGACTGTTTTTCCTCTATTTCTTGGGTTGAGGTAGGCCTCGCAGTTTCAGAAGAATCATTTATAATCGAATCTGGCCTCGGTGGAGCCGGCATATCAGGAACAGGAATTGGTATAAAAGAAGTAATTCTCCTCAGTGGAGTGGGAGGAGGAATTAAAGGTGCGTTTTTCGGAGGGAGCGGTGGAGTCGTGGAGATCTGACGTTCTAAAACTACTCGAGCTTCTGATCCTCTGCCATTTGAGTGATCATCGTTTGATCGTGTGGAATTATCTGCTAAGGAAGGGCTAGAATCTTTGGCTTGGGTTGGCGATGCTGCATGCAATGGAGTTTTTTCCTCGAGATTGTTCAGTTCCTGCAAAAAAGTGGATCGATTAGTACTTTTTGAGGATGAATCGACGGTGTAGCTTGGAATGGAATCAGAAAAAGATTGAATAGACTTTAATAATTAGTCTTCAAATGATGAACTCACTTGAATTCTGTACTTTTTCAGCCACAAAGCCCAGGGAAGTTTTCTTCCATAAACTCGTTGGCTTTCATATCTTTGGAAAGACATGGTTTTCATTGCCATCACGGCAATTGAGACCAAGATGGACAGAATCTGAACTGCTTCTGTTGGTGAAAGAGCTTCATTTTAGTCAGTAAAAGTTCACTATAATTACAGGGACTTTTAATTTTCAGAATTAAATTCAAGGTAAGTTTATTAAATTAAACGAAGGTAAAGAGCTAGATACCAGATTGCTGAGTACGTTGAATTGTTCTTTCTCTGAAAAGCAAGTGAGTTTGGAGTACTGCTTGCGGTGCAGCTTGGAACCAAGCTTGAAGGAAAAAATATAATTCCATAGCAGCTGGTGCGGAAGCCAAGTTTAAAGTTTTTTTCCTTTCAATACCAGATAACATGATCGCATCCACGACCAGAACTATTAATCCGGCAAACCTGTAATAGAAATTTTTAAAAATATTTAATTACCGAACGTTTCTAAAAATAAGCAATTTATGTATTTTGAAATAATGTTTCAGAAATATTTCTTTAAAAAATACATAAAATAATTTCTAGACCGAGAAAAATTTAGAAAGTTAAAGAAATCTTTTCCTATTCATTTACTAAGTGTCGAATGACTCATTTTCCTGTGAACGTGTGTCAATTGAAATTGAACATTTGAGATAACACTAAGTAATATAACAGATAATATAGGTTGTCGATTGAAATATTGACAAAACCTATTCAAGTCAAGTGTAAGAATAAATTAAAAAAATAGCACTTGTTCTTTTACAGTTTTTCGAAATAAATTTTTGTAGGTCTTACGAATTTTTGTATAAAAGATTTTAAGTGCTGATCAATTGGATTTGTGGAAAACATACAAAAAGGGCTTAGAATTAATATAAATTGAAATATTAATTTATAATGAAGTTTGTAATTATATGCATCAAAAACTAAGAGTGCTGATTTTTATTGATTTGAATTATATCACGTTCTGCGACGAAGGATTCTTAGATGGCTTCTGGAAATAATGTCTAAGCATTTAATTTAGAGGTCACGGTCCTATGTAGGTACTTATTATTACGTGAGCATCTACTAAACAAATTAGAACATATTTCAAATTCATGGGAATGTAAAGTATTTCGTAACATGTTAAATTTTTATAAGTTTATTTGTATTTTAAAAAATCGTTTAAAACACAAGTAAAAAATACTTTACCTATAAAGAGCGAAGAGAGGAAAAGCGATAAGATTACAGAGTTGAAGTCCAAACCATGCAAAAGCACCTTTTGACACCTTATCATCATCAGTCATCCACCAATCAGGTCTTGAAACCGTCAAAACAAAATACACGATTGCAGGCAAATATATCAAGCCAATAGTACTGAACCCCCATATCGGATTTTGTTCTCGAAAATGTTGCACAGCAACCACCAAATCCGCAGAAAAATTAAGAACATAAAGAATGCAGTTCAATAGTGTTGGAATTAAAAACACTAAATAAATCTGCTCCGTCGACTTGAGAGGAATTTTTAGACAACGTGTTGGCCTCTCCCGACATATCGAATCGGTATCTCCAGTCATCCTCAAAATAATTCTTTTTCTTTTCTTCTTTTTTGATCATCAATGATAATACTTTTCTTTCAACAATAAATCCAGATAATATTTTTTCTCAGTGCATTCCATTCAAGCTTTTCGGCTCCTCGCATTCTGGAGTAAAATCCTTTTATTTCCAGTGCGCTACGTGCTTTTCAGAACAGATCGGAAAAAATAAGTCTCTCTTATCGCCAATCGAAATTATTCACTCGTTCTTTAACATAATAACGCAAATGTTTCTTCAAGCGTGAGAAGTATTCTTGTCTAAATATATTCCACTTTTCTCTAATTGTAAGTAGTTTTATCAAATCCTGAATCACATAAGTTTATTAAAATGTTAAGTTATTAAAATTATAAATCCTTACACATCCATATTATTTATGTTTAATATAGTAAAATAAAAAACTTGATATTTAGAAGCAGGTGTGACAGAAACGGGTGTAAACAATACATTAGATTATTAGAATCTAACCTTTCCTTAGTAATAATTAAGTTTGAATTTTCAAAATACATGATCTACTCACTCTTGTTTTATTTTAACTATGAACTCTGAAATTTGTTATTCTCTGACAGTATAGTAAAATTATATATGTAGCACTATAGTGATATTACAGTCACTGTGTTGAGTTTTCATGCTTAATTTTCTTGATTTATAAAAAGCTCTATAAACACCAAATTAAGAAAGGAATTGTGCAATCGGGGCACAATGTTGAAACCGTAATGATAAAAACATTCTAAGAATTATCCGTATATGTCACTTTCCGATGTAAAGTAGATAAGACTATGCGAATGCTTTAACCGTGATAAAAAGAACGCTTCGGTTTCAACTATAGGAACGAACACTGACTTCCACGGTCAGTCGCTCCAATTCTCGCTCTAGAAGGAGTATAATAATTAGAGGATAATAAAGAAAAAAAGAATGGAATGAGAGAGGGGATGATGACAGAATAAACGGAGCAGCAGGCGAGAAGAGATACCCTGTGTCTGTGTCCCCCGTGTCACAGATGTTCGCTGACCAACTGCTGTAATCAAAAGATATACCTAATCTCTCCGCCAGTATCTTTTCTGGACATTTTATGCTATTTCTACTAATATAATTTTCCACTTTATACAGTATATCGTAATAAATTTGAATTTAATCATTCACTGTTTAAATTCACTATTTTAAATTTTTAAATAAAATCTTTACAACAAAGTTCTCAAGTTGAGATAATAAGCCAGAAGGCGCCAAATTCAAATAGAGGTAGTGCTCGAGTTCTTTTTAAAAATATTTTCATATCATTTTTTTAAGATAAGTTTTTTGATTCAGTTTTTGTAGAGTTTACTCATTAAACAAATAAATAAAATATTGGAAACTATTTACTGCTTCCTAAAAATATAAATTAAAATTAAATTTTTTACTATACACCCTACATTTAGCAAACACTATGATTTAAGATAGTGAAAAAAATGACAGTGCCCTTTTTAATTATACTTACAAGGTTTTGCTAAGTCAAATTAAAAAGGTAACTTATAACATACTTTATTCACATAAATTTAACTTATCAAGTATATTTACACAGAATCTAACCCTGTGCTGGTTCTAATCCTTTCAAAAAAGCATCATATTTTTCGTACACTTCTGATTCTGGGTCTGGTTTATTCACTTGGTCATCGTGATTTGCACCAACTGCCCATAAAGTTTCCAAATCAAAAAGTTCTCTAGCGTCCGTAGAAAATATGTGAAGTGCGATATTTCCTAAAAATATTTAATTAGTCAATATCAATTATTGATTCTTATAATACATATTTATGAAGATAGCTGCCTTAGTTGTCATATTCGTTTACTGAATTCATAGATTATATTATTTTTATATTCATGATTATACCTAAGTCTAAAGCGATCCAATCTTTCGAGTCCTGCCCTTCAAGTTTTGGAATTAAATCTCCAGGATGTTTCTTTAATTTGAAGACTTTACGTACAAAAGTAGCTAGGGCGATCATATGTCTAGTTGACTTTCCTGTTACTATTACAAGGTAGTCTACGTATGCATATTCCGGCGGTACAGAAACTACGAAAATATCTTTTGCGTTATCCTTTTTCAGAACATCAATCAGATCTTCGATTTCATAAACTCCAGTGATACCACCTGAAGTTTTAATTGATTGTTAATATTAGATGTGGATTTTAATTTTGCATAATAATCAATTTTAAATTACTGGTTTTTAAATGAGATTACAGTAAAAAAATGAATATAGTACTCTTATGCAAAACAACATGATAGATTATAAAATTGGATACAAAACATAATAAAATCCTCACTTTTCCTGAAACAATGATAAAAAAAATGATAAAAACTTCTGAATGTACATTTACTCACGATTTAGATTTATACCAGCATAGGGATCATACTCTTCTTCCTCGGTATTTAATTCGGCAAGATTTATTTTATTTCTTTCTTCGTCAACGTCGAAAACGACCGGAGAATCTTCGTCTTTAAAAACTTTGTATTTTTGACTAACAAAGTAAGTAGGGTTATGCTCGGAAGCATCATTTTCAGTTTTGTTATTTGTTAATTTTTCCTGAATATTTTTACTGCAGAATGTCCTACTTTTCGAGAATGTTTCATATTGCACAATTCTGCAAGAACATGTATAGGACGATTTAAACAATCCTTTTCCTGCACAAAATAACGAATTTGAAACGCGACTAAACATGTTTGCGGTTATACTTAACCTTACACGCTCGTCGAACAGTGCTCTCAAACGGGGCAGCCTGCGCGCGCAGCACGTGTTGATTTTCTGCTGGAGAAATTCTGCAATTGACTGTAATCTGGCGCGCGATTCAAAATCGAATTAAATGGACCAATGGGAGAATTTCTCCAGCGGTAAGCCAAAACAATGCGCGCGCAGGTGACTAAGCAAGGAACAAGAAGAAGCGCAACACGAAAGAAGTCGAGAAGCGTTACTTTGATGGCGTTTGGCGCGTTTCGTTTTCGTTGCTTTTAAGGTTAACTAGTTACTGCTCCCTTCTATGCCGGTATAATTTCACAAAACACGTAAAACTAACATTCACTATGAAGCTAGTAAGGTGAATAAATTTCTAATATCTTTCTAATGTCGCTAAATTTATATACAAAGTGGTGTTTGTTCATGTATTATTGATTTTATATATACTTGAAATCGTATGAATGATATAACCTACAAAACTGCCAGAATTTTTGGAAAATCGTTTTTAATAAATAACTATTTTAATTTTTCAGATTTTTGATGAAACTCAGCCATGAGACTGTTACTATCGAACTGAAAAATGGTACACAAGTTCATGGAACGATCACAGGTATGTTTATTAATTTTTTTGATTTTTTTACTATGTCACCGAAAACGTTTACTTTGCAATCTTGCTGCGAGAAACGTTAAATATATATTTTTTTTGACTTTGTGTTTTTGTGGGTAATATAAAACAACACAATCGGAAATATATACTTACAGGTTTTATTTTACTCCAAAATGTATACATCATGTATACATTTTGGTATACATGATAAAAAAAGGTAGATGTGTACACAATTTTTCTATGAATTTAGAGTGTTTCACATCAGTTCAATTCTCAATTTGAAGAATGGTATAATTTTGTACTCATGCCACTCAAAAAATTACTATCTGATTAAGAATGAGGCAAAAGGGAAAACTTCTTGTCGAAGAACGGTTTAAGTAATGCTTTATTTACTTATTGCCCGTTGTAACTAAATAAATTTATTTTTTGTACAGGTGTGGATGTGGCGATGAATACACATCTTAAAACCGTCAAAATGACGATAAAAAATAGAGATCCTGTACAGTTAGATACCTTGAGTTTACGAGGAAATAACATTAGATATTACATTTTACCCGATTCTTTGCCATTAGAAACTCTTCTGATTGACGACACACCAAAAGCGAAAGCCAAGAAGAAGGAAGCAGCTCGAGGTTTGTGTATCTTTATTTTTAATAATGCCTAATAATTAATTTAATAATAAATACACTGTTTAGAATTTTAAAACATTTACCATTTTGTAAAATTGTTTAATTAATTTCTAGGAGCTGCGAGAGGCAGAGGACGTGGAGGCAGAGGAGCAAGAGGAGGTCGCGGTGGACGAGGCAGAGGTCGGGGTCGTCGATAGTACAAAAGCCCTCAAATCTCAAAAAATCTGGACGTCGTATATGTCGATTTCAAGTTCAATTCCATGTCTCAGTCAACTTTTATACTACCTTTCAATTAATTTAATACCAAAAAGTTTCGTATTTTATACGATTTCTAAAGTATTTAACATTTAAAGCGCATATAAGAAAATGTGTCATTGCTGTATGCGAGACGAATGCAGTCAGTGTAAGGGAATTTAGTATAGAACTCATATAATTACTAAAATTTCAATTGGTATTAGCTCATTTAATAAACACAGTCTTATAAAATAATAGAACAATCTGTTAATCTAATTTAGAAGTTAGAAAAAGAAAGTTGCAGAGTTCGAGGTAACCGCGTCGTGGATGAACGTGTTGTGGATTGGCTTGTACTGGTTCGTGATAAATTTGATTGTTTCTTGAGCTGCAAGTCCTCCGAGGAAGGCAGCAACCGAATGCAGTTCCGCTCCACCGAATCTGCAAAACTCGTGAACGTAATCGTCTTTGGCTAGTGGTCCGCATCCCCATTCACCGAGGAGTTTCGATATACAAGCCTGGAATTTAGATGCAGATAAAGAATAAAACAAAATCTTTAGGTAGAATAATTTATATTTTTTAGTGGAAAAATTTACCTTGAGTTTAATAATATCGGGTTCGACATGATCGTCGAATTCGCCAGGGTAGGAGTTGTATTCAAACTGGAACTTCTCAATTCCTCTGAGGACAACGTAGTAAACTAACATACTGTCTGAATCTTCTAACTTTTGAGCTGAAATTTGTAAATCAACTGCATTAATTCTGAATTTCTTAATTAAGAAAAGAAAAAAGGATCATACTGATTGAATTATTAATTATAGTTAATTACCTATTTCGTTAGCATTACTCATTTTAGGATCATATTCGTCAGCAATGCACGTTCCTCTCTCAACATGAATATCAGAAGCGTATCTGCAGAATAATTTCACTTCTTTTTCAGTTATGGAATCCATAGGACGTCCCAGTTGTCTTAATAATCGAATCGTGTGTCGCCAAACAGCTTCCACGTCAGCAACAGCTTGCTTATGATACCTAGAATACAAATTTCAGAAATAAGAAACATTAGAATTACAGGACAACAATGAAGATAACAACAGATGTTAAATCTTTCTAAAATACTCACACTTGCTGCAGGGCAATATATTTTTCTGTATCTGCGATCATGTCTGGTAAAGCGCCCTTGAGTGGGAGCAGCCCAGCTCCTTCGTTATTTATAAAATCTCTTAGAGCCTTCGATATGATCCAAAAGGAACTGCTCTGAAAAACGAAACAAAAAATGCTTTAAATAAGACACCTTTAGTGGAAGGAAAATATTAAGGTAATGAATAGAAAATAAATTTCCTTACTTTTGCAGTCAGATTCACACATCGCTTGTCGTTTAAAATATCCATCACAGATGAAGGCACAGTGGTAGGTCTGATACAAGTATTAACAGCTTTAATCGCCTCTTCAAAATTCTCTTCATCTATTGGATTTCCGTATTCGTCTTTTCTTATTCCTTCTCTAATCATTTCTTTCAGTAAATCTTTATCTTTATAAGAAGTAGGCAAATTATCATGCTCTTCCATCCACTTTTTCAGAAATTTGTAAAGAATAACGACGTAAGGGGTATGCGAATGATCCTTCACATCCAAATCGTCGAGGTTTATCGAGTCGAGATGCTTTTCTAATAATTCAAAGGGCTTGTCTAATCGCAAATCCGAGACTTCGTTGTCCGGGTGACTTTCGATTATGGTGTGTTCTTTTACTTGAACTCTCATGTAGGCTACAAAACCTATCGATCTACAGACAATCAGGGGTATATTCAGATCCCATAGCTTTCTCGAAAGCAGAATCAGAGACCTAAAAAAAAAAATGATTTGAGTTTTTCTTCAGGAGATTGTGTTTTGTTAAGAATTTTGAGGAAAAAAAACGATTTTTTATTTACTTTTCGAGGAGGTTAGTTGCAACCACAGCAGTAAAAGTGTTGAAGAAGTCAGGACTGTTTTGTAGAATTTGTTCTGGACCTTCATCGATATAATCTCCTCTGACGTCGGAATTTAATTCCAAGAGCATTTGTGTTGCAACCTGGGCTCTCGATTTTCCAATGCTTTCGGCGTCCAGAAAGAAGCTAATAAAAAAAATTTTGAATTAGTTTTTTAAATTCTACTATAAAATTATTAGAAATAAATAGAAACCTTGTTAAAATGATTTATTACATTTTGCTTGAAAAAATTCACTCTAAAAGAATATTTTTCTTACTTGGAGCCAATGTCTTCGTTGGTGATTTTTTTGCCATCTATAATCGTAAATGCTCCAATTCCTGGCAAAACCAAAGATTTCAGTATTTCAGTACCCAAACCAGTCGCATTTATCAAACAAATATGTGCTGCTTCGAGAGAAGCTTGTCCATGATCGCCCCATAACCTAAAAATAAGATTAGATTGTGATTCTTCTGTGTCACTAAAAAAAGGAATGCATAAATGAAGACTATACGAAAAATAGAATAAAAACAATAATAAGACATAAATCTAATTGGTATATTCTTTAAATAAAGGAGAAAATAATAGAAAAGATTATGTTATAGATTATATTAGGCAAAACCTTAATTGTCTATCATATTTTCTGCTCCTTTCGGATTGTTCTGGCGATTTTGGAGCTGGTGAAGCCATTTAAACGAATAAATATTATATTTACAAAGTTTATTTTTTATTAAAATAACTTCGACGTTCGCTGCTATTCGCTATCTTCGCTATGGACTGTAGAGCCATGTAGAGCCTCTGTCGGTAGTATGCGGCGATTCTCGTTGGATGAGAATTTAATGTTTACATACGATTTCTAATTAAAGCAAAAATTATTATTATTATTATTAATATTATTATCTGATTATTATTATGAGACAAGACTAGAGATAAACAGATCACTACTACAAGGGTCAAAGGGTGGTCGTTAGCGCAAAAACTTAGTGAGATCGAAAGACGCACTATTACTATACTATGTAATAAACTTTAAACTTTAGGACTTTACGAATCTCTAAAGTTCTCAGTAATTAGTGCCTGCTTTTAGAAAGCTTTGCACATACGGCCATGACAATTCGTTATTCCGTTCAGTGCTTTCAAAAGCCTGCGCACGCATTGTTTTGACTAATCGCTGGAGAAATTCTCTCATTGGTTAATATTTTAGGCGCGCAATTCAATTTTGAATCTCGCGCCAAATTACAGCCAATTGCAAAATTTCTCCAACGAGTGCTGCGCGCGCAGGCTGCATTCCGCTCCGTCACTACTATTGGGCCTCATAAGATGTGGGTGGGGGTCAGGCGGAGAGGGGGAAAACAGAAACCGCAGGGGGTCACGAGCGAGTGGGAGATTTGAGTAGCTTCAGTTCGCTCCCGACTCGCGTGGAGTTCGCATTAAAAGACATAAAAACTGCGCGTGCCGTGTTCGCGATTTATTCAGTAGTTTATTGTGAAGTACTTTTATTCGTACTCGACTTTATTACTGAGCTCCT
>CAJFCP010000088.1:2467293-2497697 GCA_904066005.1 Synergus itoensis
AACATTTTTCTGGTTTAACATTCAGGTCACTATAATCAGATATTCTTGAAAACATAATCAGATATTCTGTTAAACTTAATCAGGTTTTCTGGTAATCATCAATTTTATAGAAATTTTCTAACCAGGCGCATCTAGTAACTTTAACTAGAACTTTTATTTTGAGTGTTTAAGTGTTATGGGGTAATTGACCTGAATGTTTTATGGAACAGGTAGGTTTCATTATAATGCGCAGTTGGAAAGGTTGGAAATGGCTTTGCGTGCTTGGTTACTCATTATCAAAATAAGAATTTTATCGATTCGTTGAAAGTTTCTGATGAATGAGATTTACCCGGATTCTAACTTAAAGAGGAACTTGAAATTCAGGTTTTCTTACCAATTTTAATTGCTCATTTTTTAAAAATAAATTATAAAAGAAATAGAAAAAATTTTATATTCCAGTTTCGGAGTTTGAAATTAATATCACAAAATGTTACTGTAAAAGCTTTAGCCTTGTGCTTTTTTGTGGTCATCATTTATTTAATACTTCTTTTATTTTATCCTACTGTAGTGTGGACTTAGTTACTGAAAAGTCGTAGAAAATCCAGTACATTCTCGAGTTTCTGACAGACTTTATTCATTTAGACGATTGTAAGCTCTAGGTAAATCCGTAGAAACGTAACTTCATTTGAGAGAGATTAAAGCTCGAGTTTATTCTGTTGACGGTAAATCTTCACTTAAAAAAACGCTTAGTTAAGTTAACTAGAATTGTGGTTAAATGTACCAAAATTCTGGTTGATTTAATCAGCATTCTAGTTGTTTTAACTAGAAATTCTTATTAAATCAACCAGAATTCTAGTTACTTTAACCAGAAAAAATAGTAAGGGTACATTTAACCATAATTCTAGTTAACTTAACTAGGCGTTTTTATAATTCTCACTCACACTTAAAACTTATTCAATTAAATGAAATTAAAGGGCAATATGAAAATAAGCTATAGCTATTAATTAATTTTTCAATTCCTTTTATTAAAGCGGAATTTTGTTTATAAAGCATTCAAAATAGAATACTGAAGAAAATTGAAAAGAAATTTAATTAAAGTACAACTTTCTGTGAGTAAAGAAAAAATTAGGACACTAAGTCTACTTTGAAGGATCCAAACTATGAAAAATAAGGTCATTCGGAGAATGTGTTTCTTTCAACGAGGAATCGATTACATGAATGAACTAACATTCATCCAAATTAGCAAAAACACCTCTCGTAGTTTTCGAGATTTTTTGAGTCTAGCGTCTATCCAATTGCAGCTAAAATATTGAATTTGATATTAAGGCTAGATAAACACGCTATCAAGTCAGATAAAAAAGAGATGAAAAATAGGATTAATTACCGGTTAGAAGGTGTGTAACGAAATTAGACTATAAATACACACACATTAATATTATCGTACACAAATAATATTATCGTTTATTTGACTCTGTTTAATGACAATTTTAAGATGTTTATATTTTAAATCAAACATCCTCATTATAAATTCAAAGTTCAAATCCTTTAACCGAATGTGTTTCGATTGAAAACTGCGACTATTGCGCGCTAATAGATAGCAACCAATCAGATGTTATGGCGCCATTTTGAAAACGTATATTACGTTTTGTAAAAAACTCAGGATGTAATATACGTACGTAAATAACGTAAAAAACCTCATGTAATTTACCTAAGGTATATTACGTGCACAACCCTGATTCAAGGTCTTCAAGTTAAGATTAGATACTTTTTTCCTTTATTTCGGAAAAGAATATTTTTACAGAACGAAAACATATCTCTAACTCTATAATATTTGTTTAGTAAAATAAAGAGATTGAATTTTGATGATAGAACTTGAGTCCAAAGCTATCAAAAAAATTAGAACTTCTCAAAATTGAATTGCATTCAATTTTGGAATCCCCTTCGCATTGGTGTTTTAACTGACGATGCCTTCAGATTGTTCTTTAATTCGTAGGCTTTCAAATTTGGATCATCCAGTTTAAAAATTTTTAAATAAAAAATAAAAATCGAAGGCTTCAAATAAACGCATTTTTTAAATTCAAAGGCTTTCAAATTGCATCGCTACGAAATTTTGATGTTTTTAAACTTAGTTCTCTAAATTTGTGAACTTAAAATATCTCGAACTTTGTACGCTTCCAAATTTTGTATCGCTTATATATTTTTATAAATTAATTTAGAAAATGTATAAATTCTAAGATTTTTAAAATTTATCTGAAACAGAAGATATGTAATTCATGGTAAATTTGGATCTTTAATTGGTATTTAATTTTTTCTCAGCGTCACACTTTCCCAGTTTTTTGAGGCTGAAATCAAGAGATAGCATATACTACATATACTGTTCTCGTAGAAAATAACCTTTTGCAGTAATGTACCAGTGTAGATACCTACATTCTGTTTTTAGTATTTCCTTGTCTTTCTCTTTTTCTTTTGAACATTTTATGTCTGATAGGGATGAAAAAAAAGAAACTCGACGACGGATATTTCTATAAGAATGTGTGATGGCATTCGATTCTTGATTCAAATATCAACTTGGTGGCGCCCTTGCTTGATAGAGTTTTGCACTAGTAGAGCTTTTATTCTCTTTTTGACCAAGGATAAAGTAGAAGACTGTAGATGTAGAGACAGTTTGCTTTCACAGTATATAGTATTAGCGACAGACGGTTTGGAACTCTCCTTCGTAACCATTTGCTGAATTTATTTTGAAAAAATGATGCAATCTTGCCTCAAAATATTTCCAACTTTATTGTTTTTAAGTTTAGACAATAAAAGAGATTAGTAATTAATTCCAACATAGGTTTTTTTCATTCGTGTATTTTCTAGGAACTTCACTTCCTAATTTGGAAATTATAAATAGGGTTTAATTTCTGGATATATGTTTCAAAACTTGGATATTAACTTCAAATTTTTCATCTTTGACATCTCTAATGTTCTAATATTTTAGGCTTTACTACTAAAGTCTGCCATTTCGCTAAAGTTTAATTTAATTACTCTCGTTTAATAACTCCATATTTTCCGGATTTTTTATTTATGTAATAGTTTTTATTTTATTTTTTTTTTTAACATTTTAATTCAATAATGCTGCTGAAATTTTTTAATTTAAATCTATATATAAGATTATATCCTCGATCCATCTGTAATACGTGCATCCGCTTGAATACATTTCCACCCATACACATGTAAAACAAAACGGTTATTGAAATTTCACGAGATATGTCTTTGTTTACGAGTTGAGCTCCGGAAAATGTAAAGGTCTGTGAAATATTGTCGGATCCCAACCTGTGAAAAGGAACACCTACATACTTTCTAGTAGAAATACATATTTTCCGAGAAAGATAGAATTTCCAAGGTTGTATAATAAGGCTTTAAAAAATACATCGTTCAAGATTAAATTTAATTTAGCTAATGGGTCAATTAAATCGTATCAAAATAGTTTTTTTTTTAGTACATACCTTGATCAAATCTTCCATAAAAATCTTTTCTATTGAGCTCTTAACTCTCTGAAAATAAAATTCATTATCGGAAATACTTTTCATTTAACGTGCAACAGTATATAATTTTATGAGAGTTCGCCATAAAATCTTTCTAAAGAACACTGTCTCCTGATGAAGTTGCTTTAAAGGAGATCGATATTCATCTTATTGTTTGCTTATATTTCTTATAAGTCTAATTTTATTTTCCAAGATTTCATTTTATGATTATTAGAAGAACTTTGTTAATATTTGGAAGCAATTTCTGCTTTCTTGGCTTATTCCCATTGTACACGTCTGATCCTTGTCTGCTACACTCTAAAACAATTTATTTGCACTGGAGTTTTACGAGGCCATTTCGTGTGCACCTTCACTCTTTCGAAGCGTCGTCGTCGTCTTGATGAAAGGTTTCTCATTTTCTTCGTTTTATTTCTTCCTTTTCTCTTCTAACCACTTCCAACCCCTTCACGTTCATTATAATAAGATAGGGACGTTTCAATTAAATTCTCGCAAATAAATTTTATACAGTTGACATTCATCGAGATAAACTTCCAAAAACTGTGATTTTTTTAACACTTAATTACTGTATCGTTGTACATATTTTGGTACTTGGAAAATTTGTGAAAAAAATGATCAGAAATGTCGGTATAACAATAAAAAAGCTGAATTAAGGATTAAATGAGAAGAAAAATCGGATGAAATTACGCCGGATGAAAAAGAATTACGGCAAGAGTTGGGTTGGGGCTTTTAGTGTGCGTGCTTAATCCATCGTGTGGTGAACGAGCATCCTTTTCTAATTGTAGCCAGTTGTGGAAATTACCCTGGGTGAAATTCCCTCTATGGGCATTCTCTGGATACTTGTAGGCAACACGGATGAACACAAGTTCATAGTTCATACGTACGTCAGGATATCCACTACGCCTATGGACAAAGAGGTGTGGTCTTAAAATTTCTGAGCTTTTACTTTACTTTAATATACCTAAATATAATAATATACTATATGCTGTGCATTTTGTACAAAAAATTTTAAAATGTGGATATAATAATAGTTTTATAGTTTTACTATGGTGTAAATTTAGTGAGAAGTATATAAGGAACTTTTGGAAAGTGAAACTTTTTTTTACTATAGGTAATAAATGTAAATTATTTTAAAATCAATCATTAATAGTAATATTTTCATATAATTTTTAAGGAAACCATATTTTAGGCAACTTGCCAATCCTAGACAAGTTTAAAATTAGTTCCGTTAATTAAACTCTGATATCGATTTCATGGTGGAAAGACAGATCGAAGAGGGGAAGTTGGGGTGGAATCAATGACAAAGTGTCTCCATACGTGCTCGTAATTGAATAATAATTAATATACCTAAGTGATTGATTTGGAATTGTGCTTAAATCGCTTCTAGATGAATTAATTGACCTTTAGTTGAATAAAAAATTTTGAAATTTAAGAATACGTTTTTTATTTCTCAGAGTGTAAAATAGAAAAGAAGTTTTCCTTATCTGGATGGCCAACTGGTGTTTAAAAAGTCACTATAGACGGAGAAAATCGCAAAATCGGAAAAGCATTGAAAATTCGATAACTGAATTTATACATTGAACTTGGTCTACGTGAATGTTGAGAGTAAAGTAGAAAAGAGGGTGAAAAGTAGCTAGATAGATGTGCAGTCTGGAACCTCCCAACCGAGAGGTATCAATTTGCATTTTTTAATCTGATATCCGATAAATGCGACTCTAGACATTTGACGAAAACGCTTAATGCCTTTCTTATTTGTGAATATCTTTTTGTAAAATTCCTTATTTCTATATTTTTTCTAAATGTATCTGGACATTTTAAATTTATTCTTTTTATCGAAGTAAAGCTGGCTCATTATTATAAAATAATTTAAGCCTGAAAAATAAAGGTATACACATTTATGCATCAAATTTATTATATATAAGAGATTAACATATGAATTTTCTTTAGTGAATTTTTTGCAAAGATCTTGTCTTGATATTCAACGATTTTATGCTTGTAGAAGGTGAAAAGATTTTGAAATATATTAGGACGTCGAGTAGTATTATTAGATATACAGTGCATTGACCACCTATTCTTCGTGACCCCCTTTGTTTGCTAAATTTGACTTGATTCGCAGGTGCTTTTTCTACATTTTTCCACTTTTGAGGTCCATCAAAACAATTATTAAAAATTTAGTACATAAATCTTCTCTTAAAGGCTCTCCTTAGAGAAATAAGAGAAGAAGGAATGCTTACGCATTTCCTTCTTATCTCATCTCTCGGCATCTTTTCTTCTCTGAAAATCACTTTATATCTAAACTCATTTTGTTTCCATTTTATAACCAAATTTTTTTATTTTTCAGCCAATTTTCGGAGAATGAGAGACAGAATACGGAATCAAATTTTGAACGTTCAATATGGTGAGTTTATCCAAACTTTACAACTCATCATTTATAGATTTTGTGCAATTTATCATTTTATGTCTGCAATATGCATTTTATATCTTTTATATATATATGTATAGATATCGTGTTTTATATTTCATACACTTTTACTGAACTTTAAAAATTAAGCTGTTTACTCTTTGTAAAAATTTCCCTCATCAAAACTTTGTTAGCTTTAATTCTTTGAATCAAAGCGTAAAAATTGTTGAAGGGTATTTATTAAAGCTAACGAAGTTTCAATAGTTGGGCGATTCGAAACCCTGCTGGAAAGCTAAATTGATGGTCACCTTTTGATTTTACGTTGCACTTCTAATAGTGAAAGCAACACTGAGAATTTAGGCCATTGCGAAAAGGACTCTTTTAGGGCTTCTCGTAATTCCCACATCCTTCAGAATTAGTACTTTGAAACAGGACAGTTTCCATTTTTATTTTCTCTCTATATAACCATAACTTAGAAATTAACCATGCTTGTGGTTCAACTTTACAAAAACTATAACTACTTTTCTTTAAAAGTCATTCAGAATAAGACACCAAATGGTGTCTTTGAAATTGACAATTGACAATTACGTTTTTTGATGACTTCTGTATTCCGGTTGAACCTTATAGGCGAGTGGTGGGGATAACGTGTCCCAACTCTCCCTTGAGTTGAGGATCTCTATTTTGTATCAACAATATGATTAACAATATATTCTCGCTGAATATGTTGATATAATGTGATATAATTCTTATTGCTTCAAATAGAAAGTATATAATCTCGAATGGAAGCTTCCATGTTGCCTGAGCGTAAGTAGTAATAGCACGACACGTCAGACAGTAATAATACCATGCAATGCGTCAGCCTTTTTCTTAAGACAAGAGAATCGTTCGAGTAAACTGCAAAATATAATTGGAAAACTATGTATATAGCTTTCTTTATAAAAATTATATGTATATTAGGCTATAAATTACAACTAATTCTTATTTTACATGTATAAAGTTTTAAATTTACAAAATTATCACGGACTATTTAAACGTGAAAATTTTAGGTATCGATTGAATTTTTTTTTTTTTTATATATATATATAAAGACCAGTTTCTCTGTAGAAAGAATTATTTAAGCAATATTTACAAATTTACCCAGAATGTATGGCGTTCACTATAAAATTTATATGGAACTTCTGAATATAATTGAAGGATGCTAAAATTTCACGCTGTACCTGCTACCTGAACCTTCATTTTCCTGAAAGTGAATAACTTTTTTTGATAAAACTTTTTTCTTCATTCAGCGTCTCAATATTTAATTTATTATTTATAGATTTTAGAATTTCCATATCTAAATTTGTGATACAAGATGATGTGACTCATACAAAAGTTTTATCGTGTCCATTACTGCACTTTCGTGTCGGAACTGCTGCGGAGAGGTGTTACGTTTCCTAAAGTTAATTAATTATTAATTAAGGCAGAAATTCTTCATAGTGTAGCGCTAAACGACCGAAAATCAGAGCGTTAATAATTCAACTAAAAATTAGTGAAAATTAAAACTCTTTATTATTCCACCATTCACTCAACTAATTGAGATATATTTATACCTACACTATACGATTACGCATTGATTATGTCATTGATAAAATTATGTCATAGAAATGTGTGTCACATGACATTCTCTCCTATTTCCCTGACGACACGTGCTGCGTGTTTATAGCTACCATTTCTTTCTAAACATCTATCTCTCACATTTTAATTAAAGTTATTACACTTCCCAGTGAAGTTTCATACTCAAAAGGGTACATAATTACTTATAGAAGTATAAGTATATATACGAGAATTAAGTTCAGCTCGTATAACGCTCTTTTGATAAACTTCAAGCAAAACGCCCGCCATAACACTCGGAATATGTATCACTCGTGTCACGCAGTGGTGATACGTCTCACACTCGTGCTTTCTCACTTACATTTAAAAGCTCCCACTTTCTCTGCTCTCCCCTCCCTCTTCATTCCTGCCCATTCCACCATTCATATCTTGTCTTGTTTTAGCTTCTGTCCTTGTTCCCTCTGCGCCATTTTTCCCCCCTTTTCTTCTTGATTCACCCTCTTTGTCGGCCTTGAGCTCGACGCTTTTCCTGCAAAAAAAAAATATCCAACACTTGGAACAGGACAAGGGTAGCGAGATGGCAGATAGGTTGGTAGGTTGTTAGGTTGGCGGGTAGGCAGGTGGGTAGGTCTTGAGCCAGGTGGCCTGGGTGGGAGATCGATAACACAGCTTTACCCAGCTTTACCCCTCAAGTACACCGGCTGAGAACTGCTGCCGCCAGTTTTCGCGGCGTACGCATCATGTTGGATTCCTTGTAATAATGCTCTTACTTTTATGCTACACCTGCTACAAATTTTTATCGTTTTCTGCCTTCTCGTTAAAATTGCAAACCTTAAAAATGAAAAAAAAAACTCATGAGTGGAAATATCATGTAGTGTATATTCCACCAGTAGGGTGATTAAAAAATAGTAAAAAAAAGTAAAGAAATGAGATTTGCGGTAATACCTAAGTTTCTTAATCACCCTTTTTTTACGCATCTAGTTTTTTTTGCATTTCAATCATTATTATCATACATTTTAATAACGTATCATTTTCCAATTGTAATTTCCTATTAAAATTAAAATATCAGCAACCCTTGTAGATATTAAAATAGGGAATAGATAAAATTGTTCTAAATCATGACGAAATCATGTAGCAATTTAGTTTTATAAATAGAAAGAGATTATTAACGTTGCGTTTAATTTCGTTCTATTTTTTATAAAAGTAAATTTTGCTACATGATTTTGACATTAAGTCCTCACAGCACATTTACGAACTCTATGATTAACTTATTTAAAAAAAAAAAAAGTAAAAAATTCAGAAGCTTAGTAAATAATAAATGTCTTTTTGCATTGTAAATAAATCAATTTGATTAATTAAAAATTGCTAATTGGTTCAGTCGTTTATTTACTGACATTAATTGTGACTATAACTGTAGTTATTTCATTAGTATTCCAATAGCTATAGTTGCCTTAAATGAAAATTTATTCAGTGCCCATAAATTTAAAACAAATAATTAATACGTCTTCTTTTGATTGGAATAATATTTTTTTTTTTTATTTTTAATTATATCGTCTAATTAAAAATAACTTTTTCAGTAGTACGTATTTATAAATTTTAATGCATGTATTCTTAAAATGAAACTAAATGGAACTACGAAACTATTGTAATTTTTATTTCAAACTTTCGCCGTATGATTAAAGAAAAGATATTTTTTGCCATCACTAGAATTCTCTGTACGAAAAGTATAAGAAGTTCATGATGTAAATTTCTAGATTTATTAAAATGCTATCTGCAAGCGTGACTTGACATATTTAATGAAATTGGATTACACTCTTGGCACAAAATATATATAGTACAAAACTGAGTAATATAAATAAGAAAATGAAAATATACTCATTGTTTTAATGAATGTTTCATTATTGTTAAAAATTTTTTCAAACATAATATTTAATTCAGTTTCACTATTTTATTAAATACAAATAACCTTTTCTCTGAATTTTAAATGAAAGATATTTTACTGGGCAAAGTTTCAAAGGAATCGGCTGAAAATCACAAGTACATATATTATTATTCATCTGATTCAAACCTAGAAGTAAAGTATATCATGAAATTCGCAGAGCAAAGGTCTTTTTATAAAAAAACATTTCGCGTTTTACATTTTAATTTTCAAAATACATCGGTTTTAATTACGTCCCAAGGATATTCGGTAAAAAGAAGTTCGCAAATTATTGGGAATTAAAAATGAAAAGATAATATATTAATTTTGTAAAAGGACACTTTAATTTACTAATTTAGTCGTAATAATGCAAATGAGTCAAATTGCACATCTAGTTGGATCTTGGATCCCAGAACAAAGGAATTAAAAGACCTTAGAGTAAAATGCAGAATAAGAGAAAATTTTGCTTCCACTCAGTTTCACATACCTAGAGTAGAACCTGGAAAATTATTCAAATCGACTTTCGCTCAACAAAAGACGGTTTCTTATTGTTAGGGTTTATATGAAGGGAAAAGCTTCACTCCGGCCAGGAAGCTTGTGAGCTTATATTGAAATTCGTGGCACTTGAACTAGAAAATCATAGTCTGTATATATAAATAACCTTTATTAATTTGAAAAATTAATTTACAAACTCGATTCAGTAAATAAAATTTTCTTCAAATTACTGAAATCATCTTGCATTTTATCATCTTGCCCTTTTCAAATTTCTTAAAGGACTTAAAGTAATGGGTATTAAATCCGAGACAGAATCGAACTGACACTGTGTCTGACAATCAGTTTCTATTTTCGAGGACAGCTGTGTGATGAAAGAGGGGAGAGGCGGAGAAAAGGTTAGACATAGAAACGATTCGGGTCACCGAAGGCCATTACCGATAATTTGCGATGATAGTTCCACGAGATCCTATTTTTATAACCTTGTATTTCGAAAAGACGATTCTTCGATTGCGATAAATCATCGATGCAAACCCACCTGCATATACAGATTCATCCATTCAAGATCGAATCATCAACTGATAGTAAACAACTTCTTCTTCGAGTCGTAAATGTATTGGGTTTATGCAAAAGCCAATCGATTTTGATGAAACTAATACTTCCAAATTTTACCTTTCTTTCAAAAGAGAAATAAGCCGTCGAAAGAACTGCCACGAAAACATTTGTTTCGTCTCGAAAGTCGCTCGGAAAACTTTATCATGGAGAAAAGAGAATTTCTCGGTGCTTATAATCCCGAAAGTTTAACAAGCTTTCTCTGAAAAGTTTCATCACTCGAGTTATTTTGGAATAGAGATAAATCAATCTTGATAGAATGGTTCATTAATACTTTGAAATAAAATTTCTGTTTTCATATATTTGTTAAATCCTCTTCTAAAAGGCACATGGCGTGGAAACTGAATTCTTCGAGGGAGAAAGCTTCTTCCATGAATGCTTAGGAAATCTGTATTATACTTTTCAAATTGCTGTTTCCTAATCCGTCTTTCGAACGTTCGTGGATGTCCTGATTTTCCTCTTTTCCCAGTTTTCCTTCGCTCACACACTTTAAAGTGATACATACTGCACATATATGTATATTATTGTATATGTATAGATGCATGTGATACCTTCATGTGGATTGTAGTACGTGCAGTGATTTAAGGACAGCACTCTGCAACGATTGAATGTAATACTTGATATCCAATATTGATACTAGCAGTCATCATACGTACCTATGTAGAAATATAAGCTTCAATTTTTCCAAGCACTTATAGAGGATACAACGGTCATTCGGTTTCTATTTTCATTTTGTTTTGGAATTTTCGTACCTACTCTTCGGTGATTAATAAGGCTCTACATTATTAATGTGCATGAGGAAATATTGCTATGCATCAACGTTAAAGTTTGATGCGACTCGCAGAAGAAGTTTGCCGATTGCAGCTCTTCTTTAAACGTAGATATAAGCGAACCACGTTCGCTCTTAACTATGTGCGAATGTCCTCCAGAGAGAGTATATAAGAACTCCAGAATCTCCTGTCGGTAATTAGGGTCTCCCTTTAACACCCCTTTTCTCTCCACACCTCTTTTTAATATCTCTTACTTGCTTCCTTTTACATCCGCATGTGCTCAGAATTATAATTTAGATTTATTGTAAATCATCATGAACAATTGAATATATTCATTCTTGTTGTCATTATATAGACTTCGAGGTTACATGCTTTTATTTATGGAAAAATGAGGAAAAAGTATGGCATAAAAACCTTAATGTGATGCAGCCTTCAACTGTATTCACTATCGAGAAACAGAGTCAGAATTTCCAAGTAATACATTTCCAAGATTCCTGCACGGTAAGGCGACTCTATTATGTGCGAAAATACGTGCAAGTGAGAACAAACAAACACGAGTAAGTAAAGTAAAATTCACTTTCGTGCCAGTTCATAGTCGAAAGTTTGCAGAGACGTAAGATTTGACGATATAGCCTTGTAAGCTTTACAATTATTTTACACAGGGCTGATAAGATAAGAAAATATATATCAGAATAATATCGATAGATAGGGGGATTATTGATTTGCTATAATAACCGGAAAACTCTTGTCAATTGAAAGTGATATTATCCGAGTGTTATTAACTAGAAAGGAGATGCCATAGGTGATAACTTTCATCCTTAATAATAGAATGAATTAATAATTTTGTACAGCATTTAGATATTAGTACATGTTTTTTTTTAATTCTGACACAGAACGATTCTCACGGTTTCACGTAACTGAAGGAAAAAAAATGAATTAAACGTTACGTGTCAATATAAATATAGAGTCTAAAGCCTATCTACTTGACGAAGTCCTTTAGTAAACCTGGATTACAGCCGATCCGAGGCAATACAACCTACTTACTGACAATACCTGTACATGTTACTGAGCGACTCACAATGCGTTGCATGCCAAGAGAGAAAAGCAGAGAGTTCACTTTGCGCACAATGG
This sequence comes from Synergus itoensis, assembly GCA_904066005.1. Classification (NCBI taxonomy): domain Eukaryota; kingdom Metazoa; phylum Arthropoda; class Insecta; order Hymenoptera; family Cynipidae; genus Synergus; species Synergus itoensis. The sequence goes on from CAJFCP010000088.1 coordinate 2,479,711, forward strand.
CTGTCGATTTCGAGCGTGTTAGCGGATACTCGCAATACTTTTCAAAACATTTACACAAGAAAGCTTTCCTGTGGGAAAGCAATGTTTAATTCAGAAATGGGAGCTTCAACTCTTGGTATTTTAAATTTCTATCAAATAAAAATATAAGGGATAAAGTGTATTAGTATAACTTTATAAATGTTTTATATAGCAAGATTGATGAGGCGAAAAGTGACGTTTAAAGAAAAAAAAAAAACTTTTATCATTTCTTTTCTGGATTTTTTATCTCGACTATTTCCACATGTGACTGCTGCATCCATTTGACTGGGCTATAGTGAGATTGTTACACTCGATTACCTGCAATTAATTAATTAATTAACTTAATTGATCTTCGGTTTTCGAATTGCAAGTTATGTTGTTAGAGAAAATAGAGGAAAGACGAGATTAGTGAGGAATGATGGAGTATCTTCGATTCAATCGTTTTGAATCGTAACATCTCTCTGGACGTCTAATTTAACTGCACTATTTTTTTATGAATGCATATATATGTCCACGTATCTATTAAGCCTTCTTGTGATATTAAATGTTTCGACTTGATGAAAACTTTCGCGTCACCTTCCAATACAATTCATTTAAGCCTATCGATAAAACGTGCAACTATGTAGCTTTTCTTCTTTTCTCTCTTCCTTTTTTTAACGAGCGAATACATTAGTGGAAGATAATTATAGTGAAATTCCTAATGTGTTACTTTTCTGTCATGGGAGTGGTTTGCTTTTTCATAATTCAGTTTCCCTTTTATTTCGCGGGACTTGTAATAACTTCAAATTTTTTCTTAACAATATATACCTTTGAATTTTTCTTGTTATTTGAGAGCTGAGAATTCACGAGAGTGACCCAAAAAGTGCAAATTCATAGGAAAACATGCGTTCGGTTTGCTCGTGGTAATTATAATTGCACGCGATGTATTTATCCGTTCTGACCTTGTTATCAGTCACAAGTTTGCTATATTACATAGTTTGTGACAATATAAATTGAAATGCTTACGATTTTTTTCAAAATAATTCATAACTACTTGAGATCGACATACCGACTATTGATAAAGATTAATATTTAAAAGTAAATAACTGGAAAATTTAGACTACTTTTTCAAAAATTCTTGATGAATAACAGAAAATTCTAAAGAAATTCCGATGAACATACATGACCGTATTTTTTGGTACCTGAAAGTTTGAAACTTGTTGCGAAGAGTAAATATTTTCTCAAATTCGAGGGCGAACTCATTATTCATAACTCATCAGTTCACTCACTGGCTTTTCAGGATAAGACATTTTTTTTTTCAAACAAATATAGATGCGTGTAAAAAGAGGGTCAAATCGTCAACAGATCTGGCCTAGTGGGGAACGATGGGGCTGCACCCATTTGTAAATTTAAAAAAAAAAGAGACGGGAAAGGAAGAGTTTATTGAATCCTGAATGACGGAACACCTAATACGACATACATATATATATATATATATAACATATAATATCGGGTGATCACTTTCAGAAGGGTGTATCTGCTCTGCTTTCAGACTGTAGTTATACCCTTCCGGCATCGGCAGTGCGATACCTATAACCACTTTTCTTGACCAATATCGCTAAATGGATATGTCGGTCTCTCTCGTGATACACAGCATCAATGAAAAGTCAACGATAATGCGTTCCTCCATAAAAGTCTTCGTTCCATGAGAAACTGTCATTTTGCTTCTTCAGTTTTCAGCCAGTCAAGAAATGTATATGTATAGAAAAGTGAAACTGAAAAGATTCTAAACTTGTTCGCTTGAAATCTCTTCAGATATCGAATATTTCGTTATTAAAAAGAGATCTCTTCTCTTACGGAAATACATTTTGTTTTAATATATGGTTATGACTTTAGGGAAATAAGGGATTTTTGCAATATTCCATGATGCAAATTATACTACATATATATTCCGAATTTCCAGTTGCATATTATACTCAGAGTTGCTGCTGACGTTTTGTCGATTTCTCTTATGCCAGCATAGAGTATTCTTTATGATGGACATAAATTATAGCTAGTTATGGATTCAGATCGAATGTTGAGATAAGGTTCAATCGAACTCAAGAAGATACAAAGTGTAAGAATCAGCTTAAGGTTAAGAAGCGTTAGTTTTTTTTTCTTCCTCTTTCCTTTCCTCTTCTTTTTTTTTTTGTTATTGTAATCTGCTTTCCAATTCAAAGTGTGTAGTTTTCGTTTCTTTGATTTAACATATTTTGGTAGACGTGGCATTCAAAGACTTTTAATGTGATAAAAACGACGAAGTCACAAATCTTTCACGCACTGAATCGATAAAAAAGGTTGAATGACGCAGAAACGTCGAAGGGTTGTCAGTTTTTCATACTTTGCCTTGGTTTGCCCTTCAGGGCCGTATATGATTTGATTTTAAAATTTATTCACTTTCATTCATAAAGTTTTTAAGCTAAAGTGAGCATCATAATTAAAATGCGACATGATTTCTGGAAAGGTTTAGATTCAGATTATATGTATAAGATGGTTGTTTTAGATGCATTTAATTTTTCGAATGCTTTTGAATTATTTAGATTTTTCTTGTACCCTAAAGCCCTAAGTACTGGCTTCTTTATACTCCCTTTATCCAACACACCTCCTTCTGAAAGTCTTTTAATTCGAGTCTGCTTTACACCCTAGCTGATGCTTCGCGGTGCCTCTAGTTTCTCTGTCATCCCTAATTCCACCTTACAAGAACAAGATATTCGCGTATAGGACCAGGACGAGATACAAAAGACCGCGGGCAACGATTCAGGTGGGCGTACAGTAGTGCGGTAAGAACGTCGATGATGTCGATATTGTAGGTAACCTCGGCAGCCTCGACAGCGTGCGGTGGGATATTTGCACGCAGGACGGCGCGACGCGGCGGCGCAGCGTCTAGGGGAGCCTGGCAGATTTCTCGTTGGTTCCACTACTTCCAATCGTGCACTAGTACGTCCGGCGCTCTTGCACGAGAACGAAAGGCGACATACGATTCGCGATTTTCACATTTTAAATTTATCTCTCGCGTTTCCTACACATCTTAGTAATCTCTCGCTTATAAAACAAAACAAAAAAACTCAGTAAACGTATGTACTCCATATAAAAAAGTATTCCAAGAAGCTACCCCAATCAGTTTTGCTTAAAACGGTTCCAAGATCTGGAGAACGAAAGTCAGAAAAAAAGAATACAAGATAAATACACTAGGGAGTAATCGTGATTGAAGAAGATCCTAAGGGTGGTTTTCAAACCAGACAAAAGTGAGGATAGATCCTCAATAGTGGGGAGAGTAAAATAGGGGAAGCTAGCTTGGAGAAGAAGAAAAATACCGGGTTAATGTCAGTGACGTACAACAGTGCGTCGATTTCCGTCGAGTCGTCCTCGATTGGATTTCTGTGTCCGGTAATCCGTCGGTTTTGAAGTCACTGCTCCCTTTTCGCTGAACGAAATGTGCGATCGATGCGCGCCGTTTCGAGTAACTTGACTATTCGATCGATTTTGCGCGGTTGATTACCGCGAAGGGTGATTTTGTTGTTGTTAGTGAACTCGTGAGAGATTTTGTATATATGAAATATTTATTGTATATTTAGTGTATTTAATTATATATCCTGCTGTTATCGACGAATTCTGTGCTCAGGAGGATCCAGTGTTTTGTAGTGAAGGTACGAAATTAGATTTGGTTAATTGAGCCAAATGAGAATATTATTGAGGCGCATCAATCGAAGATAGATTCATTTGAAAGGTGTTTCTGGACGAAAGGAACAGAGAAGAGATAGAAGAGATAATCAATACGCTTTTAGGTATACTTATTGATTAGATAAACTACTGCTTTTGAATTTGAGATGTTCCGAAGCTTCCATTTTGAATAGGAAAATTTTTATGACGGTTTGGAAAGAGAGTTTACAAGTTGTTGGATAAACTTGATACGAGTATGGTCGATACTTTTGTCAGATGTGAGTAAAGCTCAAAGTTTCTCTTCAGAGAAAAGAGATCCTTCTTCTCTTTAATAATATTACATATACATATAATCTTTTGATTCTTTCATTTTAACAATAATTCAATTACTGAAGTCAGATGGAAGATAATGTCCTTTATTATTTAGAAAAATATGCATTTTACTTTCTTCAAATTTACTCTTAACACGCAGATTAAACTATTAATTGTTATTCGCCTTGATAACACTTTTAATCATAATTATGCAATTATCCATATTATGCACGGAAAAAAAGGTATGGTTGGCCCAACCGTATACCTTTTTTTTCGTGTGAGAGACACATAAGCTTTGAAAATCACTTTAGCGATATTTAAAGCACGTATGCACCGTCATTCGGTACTTAAATATCAATTCAATTACATCATTATTCAATTAAATTAATCTAATTGCAATTTTTGTTACGAAATTCGCAAAATCATGACATTTTTACTTCATTTCCGGTAGAACTCAATAGTCGAGTTTTCCGATAATTTTCCGCTTATTCAGGCGGAAAAGTAGTGAACCTTAGGAAAAACATTCCTTCGACTTATCAGACACCTGAATTTAAAATTAAAGAAAAATTTAAGAAGAATATATTGCATCTCTTTAAATGCAGACAAGCTTTGAAATGATCGGTTTGTAAGTTTTATTTCTTAATGTCACGAATGGCTTATTCTCTTTTTTTTCCTAGAAATAGTCATTAAAAAACATTCTATCATTTATCTTTCTGTAAACCTGTCTCGAGGAAAGAATATTTCCCTCAGAAAATAAAGAAAAACATAACAGAAGAATAACAGATATGGAATAAATATATAGAGTGTGGGTTGTTGCTTTTTTAAATTCAGCTTTCACATAAAAAAACAGGCAGTGTAAATCTCTCGGCTCTTTACTTAGAAAGTGATATTTGAAATTTCCAGTTGGTTGGATGAGGTGTGAATGGCAATTTGAGAGTGACTAACTCGAGAGTTTTTTTTTTCAATTATTTTTCTTATCTTCGCGAGAAGCTCGCAGGTTTCTTGTACTGCATGAAAGAAGAGAGCTTTTCATTGAATGTAAAAGACCATATGTATAAAAGATTTTAATTAGTTTAAGGATCGTTTCGATCATTTGTTGTTATATTCTTTACATTAAATCCAATTAAACTAAAATTATTTTCAATTTAATGAAAGCATAATTGGAATCGTTAATTTTATTACTCAGTATATATAGTTTTTCTTGAATTTTTCTCATATGTCTAGACTACAAGATGAGTAAAAAGAAACTCTCGATAGTTCTTGTCGGACAAATTGTTACTACTGATCCATCATCCTGTCGCCGTTCGCAGGCCAGAGATAAAACGATACTTCAGTATATTAACAACCTTGCTTATACTTATGCTAAAATATAATGCAGGCATGCATTAGAGACGCTTATCGCGGATCGGCGACTTCAAATACCTGCTTGTCAGCATCATACATCTTTCATACATTTTTCATAACACCATTTTAAGATAGATTATACATTTTGAAGCCATAATTTTGCAAAAGTTAAACTTTACTAATATTGAATTTCGATGCAGAAATACCAATTGTATAATTGCGTGTGAAAATTATTCTTAAATTCAAAATCAAGATACTATGCTTGTCAATTTTATCATAGAAATTGTATCATAGAAAAAATTATTCCCAAGCTTCTTAACCCAAATTTTCGATACTTTTACTGACATTTTTACTAACTCTCTGACCTTCATTTCTATATTTACATCCCGATTTTCTCCATTCCTGACGTTTCACTGTAAATCAAGTCCAGTATTAAAAATGGTATTATTTTCCTTGATGCAATTATATTTTATAGTTGTATGCAACAATAAAAGCTCTACATATATTCAGAGGAAATACAAATTGAAAGAATATTGAATACATATTTTCTGAGTCGAGTAAATATGTAGTGTATATATGTAGTGTTGCAAAATGACAGAGGAATCAGGTTTCGCCTGGAGTTCCATTGTTGGGTGTTAATTTCATTACAGAAATTCACCAGTCCCGTTGTGTTATCAAAGGAATTTCCAGAGAATTATGGTTAGCCCCAAAAGGCTTTGTCAAACGTAGAATGTTGACTGAGACTGTTAAAATTTCAAACTTCCTTCAAAATGTAATTAGATCATATCCTATTTTGAAGCAAGTTCTAAATAAATCCCAAAATACTCAAATAATGATTAGATACTTCTTTTTTGTAAAAGCTTTATTATTTGATATCTTTTTTATTATGGTAGTGAATTAATTGAATGAATTATTCTCCTCAATTTAAAAGAAATGCTTTCAGAATTTTAATTTAACTTTTATATTAATCAAGATTAAAAAACAGGATGATGTGGGAAATCATTAACTATATATTATTTTATAGTATCATATATGAATTTAATTTTCTCGCACGACATATATTGGTGACTGTGTATAAACTATTATATATGTATATACATCGGAATAACCTTTCGTGATAATACAATCCGCCGGTTTATGTCGATAATTTGCATTATAAGAGTGACAAACATATTAAAATATGCTATGATAGCTGAAACTGCAACTGAATACATAATATCGATTATTTTCCAAGTAACGTGCATCCATGCAGGGAAAATTATGTCATGTGGTTAATGTTTTAATCTACAATGTGATATTTTGTTGAGTGATTATTTGCATTTATTATTTCACACTGGGTATTATTTCACATTTACTTATATACTTTTTTCTATATATTCAATAAAGTATTTTAAAGTATTCAGAACACAAAAACTGTTACTTACAATGTTTAGTTTTGTTTTTTCCTCTGGAAGAGTAGTTCGTTGCCTGCAATATGGCGAAATTTATAAATTGAACCCATAAACCTAAAACCCTTAACTGACAGAATCATGTTGGACGTCATGTGAAAGTTAAACCTCGCGTTTCGAGAGGTCCTTTTTTTGTCAGTGAAAAAAGCAATATACATTCGCACAATATGTAACAAGCCCGAGTGATACGTGAGTAGTTAAAGCTAGAGGAAGTGAGGCAAAGGCTATAAAATTTCCATACAAATGTGGTTCATGGATAGAGTTTAGACTCTTGACTGCATTCGCAGATTCGGTCTGCTGAACAATAATCGCTCTTGTTATTCTAGGTGGTTTAATGTGTCTGTGATATCTTGATTCAAAAAATATCTTCACCAGACATTTCACAGTTTCAGAATCGTAACCTCTCTTCATAAATAAATCATGCAAATTTGAATATACATTATACATAACGAAATAATGTATATCATTAATTCGGTTGATATTTCCTGATCACAAATTGGTGGCTTTTCATGAAAATTGCATGTCGTTCTTATGAGACAACTTGACATATTTTGCTGAAATATTCCCTCTACGGATTATGCTATTTGATCAAAGAGACGGCTTTCACTGATTTGAACAGTAAAACGGTTAAAGTAAAACAAATCCTGGAATAACAAGAATAAATGGAAAAAAAATGTGGTTGATTAAAATATTTGACGATTAGCTTGAAAACTGGGGATGCAATCATGGTTTGAATTTCGCTTGTTGATTTCGCAATTTAATTGTAAACGGGTTGTTTTAAATTTACGTTCTCTGGAACGACTCAAGCCCATGTGAACTGCGATGTTATTTAGATGAAGTGATTCGCTGTATCACTATATATAATATATATATGTATGTATAATGTTTATTGCCTCTGCATCCTGCATGCTTTCGTTACCAGCATCAAAATGCGAGAATTTCATGCGCTTCAAGAATGAACGTGCAGTATCGTAACTAAGATGAAATGAATTCTGTTATTTGCTCTCCTTTATAGATGCAAGGTTTATTAAAGTCAATTACATACGTGATGAAATTTACACAACACTAACATAGTATGTAAATCTGCAATCCTTGATTTTGAAATATGTCCGGGCTATAAAATGAAGAAAAATGTATATCAATGTTCTAAAGATAATATAATCTTTTGATAATTTCTGTGCACATCATGTTGTTTTAGTGACGTTCTTAAAATTACTGGTTTCTAAGTAAAAAATGATTACAATATATTATGTTTTCTTCCAATTGCGTATCACTTATAACCAGTTCATAACTTCATATCAAGAATCACAAATCGTCACCGCAGGTTGTCTCTAAAATTGTGACACTGATACGTTATAAGGTTAACCACGGATAAATACTATGAAATTTTCAACTAATCAATATATCAGGTCTAGTAATACCTTATAGGTTCACTGAACAATGCATAGAGAATAATAAATGATATTTCTCCATTTAAATTTCTATAGGATCAAGGAAATTAATTTTAATTATTATACCGTAAGCAATAAGTTGCAATACAATAGTTTGCAGGAAAAGTGGAAGAAAAAATGGTACTCTATAAATGAGCGCAGACTGGCAAAATAGGTGCAATCGATTTCCACTTCAGTGGTCAAAGTTCAAGATTGAAGTAACAACTTCTATGTTATATGTATCGCGATCGAAAAGATAACTTCATATGGCGAAAATTTATTACTTCTGAATGTTATCTAACAAATGCTATAAAAACGAAGATATATAAAATTATGTGAAGTCATAATCCAAGTTTGAAGGTCGCAAAGAGTTTTATTCGTTTTATTGTCTGAAATTTTTCTTTTATCATATCTTTTTCTGAGCGCTATAATTTCCCTATAATTTTCTGTAAGGCATGCTGTGTAAAATAAGGTCATGAGTCATAATGATCAAAACTAAAATCATAGATTCCAGTGCACATAAATCATAAATAACATCCATATAAATAAACCTGAATTATATCCGACATTTAATTAAAACAGAATCTTGTTAGTAGGCTCGCCCCATCTTTGTCAAAAGTCACAATTTAACCACGAGAGGTTAACTTGAAACACGTACGTCCTTTATCACTCACAATCAGAATGAAACTTACATTCCACCTTTCACTTGAGCGGTTCAAAAGCAGGCTTACAATTAGAATCGTGTGGGTGCAATTTTATACATGCCCGTTGCATATGAGATTTCCACTGAATAACATGAAATTATCGGTAGTTGCTTTTTCGCTCTTGCTTGCAAGCGAGACGATCGATAAAGCTCAGTTAGCATAATAATAATAAGTTTGCATAGAAAATTCACGCCCTAATAGTCATAACATAACAACTGTGCAGAAAGAATGTTATTATGTATGTAGATAAAATGAGAGAAAATTCGTAAAATTAGACGTTATACATATTTAAAATCGCGTTTTCGGTTAATAGAATTCAGTTTTCATTGCAATTCTCTCCATTTATTATATTTTCACTTTACTTACAATGCAATACAGTATAAAAGTGAAATAGTTAAGACCTGTATCTTCTTGTTACACTTACTGCATAAATGAAAACTCACGGCTGACCTGTCTTGAATTGCTTCACTTCAGAACTGAGTTATAATATGCAAATATATGCGTGACGTGTCTTAGCCACGATTTAGCGGTTGAGAAAGACACTTGCTTGCGGAACTAAAAACCCTGTTTTGCACTTTCTTCCTACATTATGAAGAAACTTTAATCCAAGAGAGTGTAGCTCTCATTATAATTTTCTACTGTTATGTAGGTATATTTGAATTTTTTATATACATGAAGTTAAGTTGAAATTTTATATAAGAAGTAAAATTATTTTGAACTTTCCTAAGTTTCACTCCTTTGAATATGGAGTACGTCCAATATGAAAAATTTCTTCTTTCAACAAAAACTTCATCATTATTGGATTAAATAACTTTCAATCTTACACTTTGTAGTACGACTTACGACTTTTTAAGCGTCATTAAGAAAGTGAATCTTCTACCTCGTTTTAACCATCCCTAGAATTATTATCGGTATTAAACTGCAACGCGGATATAAAACATGACGGATGAAATCAAATTCAGTTATTATTAGGAGAGTTGATTCCGCACCTGAATAGGGGTAGTCTTTTTTTCATAAAGGTACATATAATAGAGTTAAGCACTTTAAAACAGCTTGTTGAAATTATATGTATAAGCGCGAAAGGTCGGACGAATGATGTGAGCTAGTGAATTCATATAACTGTCTTACGAACTAAAATTGCACACTGTAAATGAGCTTACAGACATTTTAAAGTATGACATTATTTGAATTAATTTACATACACTCCCGGTCACGTACTCTTACCCCCCCCCCCCCCCTCGGGCAAAATTGTTTAAACTTTGAAATTGTTCATCTTTTTTTTCAAAAAAAATCTAAAACGAAATTCCACAGTATTCTACGTAAAAAACGAAACATTTTCTTTCATAGAAGTTTTTTTCTATCAGTTGAATATACGGAGATATGAAAAGTCGAAGTAAAGTGTAAAATTTTGGGAAAACAGCTGATACCGGCATCATATTTGATGAAAATAATTTTTTAATGAGTGATTTAGATAGGGTTTGGAAAGAGCTACAAAATTCCTTGCTCCAAATTTTTGTATGATTTTTTTCCGAAACTGGGCGGGGGATCAAAGACGGACAAGAATTTTTAGAATTTTCAGTCTTGAATTGTCGTTTGGAAAAAAATAGAAAAAACATTTGATAGTATTCATAATTTACACCATTTGAAAGCTCTTGGAAAGAGCTTTCAAATGCGCCCCCGGCCAGCTCTGTACGTTAATTTGCACCAAAGATGGACAATTTCAAAGTTTAAACAATTTTGTCTGAGGGGGGGTAAAAGTACGTGACCGGGAGTGTAGGTATAACATGAAATAACACCATACCTTTCCAAGTACATACAGTAAAAACTAGTAATTCTTTTTAATTCGTATCTTTGATCAAACTGAAGTAAAATTGATTTGTTGAATGGACTATTTAAACACCGAATTTAATTATAAAAAAGAATTTATAGTTTTTACTTTTTAATTAACTTATACAACATTCAATAATGACAAATTTTTTACTTTGAAAATATGGTTTTTGTCCTGAATTTTCTGCAAGTTTTCAAGAACCGTTAACTTAACAAGGTCTTAGGAAAGGCTTTCTCGTTATAACTGAGGTGTCCCTCGACGCTGATGATGGCAATGAAAAATTGCTATGGAAACTTTCGGCTTAGCATTTTTCACAAGATTCACACTTTAGTAGCGTTTTCCCGCTTCAACAAAAATCATTAACCTAAAAAACTGTAGGACGGATCATTAGATCAAGATGTGGGAATAATTATATATGATAAGAAAATGGGGTAGGGTAGACAGATCAAAAGTGAAAAAGGTGCTGCAATTCTCAAACAGAATTGAAATCAAGAAGGTCATATTTTATTCAGGCGATACCAAAAGTCTCTTATTCGTGCAGTATAGAGCGCGTTTCAATTCATCAGTCTTGGTTTTTTTTATCTTAAGTTGTTGTTTATTTACTTATCTACTTTAAGTATAATTTTAAATGCAGTTTTTAAGTTCCCTTATTAAAAATTAATTTTTTTTTGCCATGAGACAGAATATTCCAAGTGACTATAATCTAATCACTATTAGTTTCAACGGAATGAAAATCGCTGCGCTCGACCTATTTATAGAAGCGAGAGTATATTTTTAAAATTCTCTTCGAATTGAAATAATAGCGGAACTTCATAAATCGAGTGCTTTTTTTATATTTCATTGTCGATAAACAATGAAGAGTCAATAAAAACTTGATAGAATTGCGAACAATATAATTAGAGATAATTTTATAGTTGCGAAGATTTGAAATATATAAATATATAAGCTTCCATTAATTACAAGATAAGGAATAGTGGTCATAATAGTTAATAGATACTAATTTCCTATTATTAAAAGGACATACATACGTATCGAATATCGAAAAACTTTAATGCTAAAATACGTGGACCCGATTCCTTATTGGTCAATACAGTTCGTGACGCGTCGTATATCGATAATCGCGGGCGACGCGGGAAATTTTAAATCTTTATATTGTACAAAATCGCTTAAATTAAAAATAAAGTCAACCCGCGCGCGTTAGGTCTCTTATATATAAATGTGTAGAAGTAAGGATCATCAGTTTCGGTTTCTAATTAGAGGATTTTCTTGAGAAGCTTTTCCTAGCTCAGGGGAATGTGATATTGTTTAGTTTCAGGATCAAAGGTATTCTGAGGAAAATCCTCCAAATAATTTTACTTCCTAGATAATCCGCTCAGAGAAAGATAGACCACCCCTTAATTATTGTCTCCGAATCGTATATCGTTCCACTTTCCTTCAAACGTAAAAATTTTTTCAGACTTTCGGAGTCTGTACCTAAATTGATTAATTTGTCAAGCTTCTAATCAATTGATTAAAAGGAAACAAATCTTGATTGATCAAATTAAAATTTTTTTCCTTTTTTTACAGGCTCCGGCAAATGAAGAAAATCTATTTTTATGAATGATAAAGGGCTATTTACGAGCACGCAGCACGCGTAACGGATTTCATTTCATTATCTATAGAATGACCCGAACCGCGCCTATTTTCTTGACAAAAAAACTGTACATAATATACAATCTGACCAGTTTCTTACGCGTTCGGCGTCATGTCAAAATCGATACGTGCAAATATCTAAGGATATTGGGATCCGCTTGCTTTCTTTATCTCCTTCTATTTAGTCTCGATTATTTGAGAATTTTTAGATGTAAATATTTTTTTTAAGCTTCTCCACCATTCCGTTGCTTAAAAAATCATCGAATTTCAGCACCATTCAAAGTTGTAAGAACTAGAAATCATTTAAAAATGTTTTATTACTCTTCATGAAACAATGTATTTAATTCAATTCAATTCCCTTGAAAAAATTCGTCAGCCTTAAAAGTGGAACGTCAATAAAAATTTTATACATAATTCCAGTTAGAAACCCTTTCATATTTGAATGATTGAATGCTTCTTTTTTTGGAATAATTTAATCTAAAATAAAACTATTTATTTGAAGTTCAATTTATTTATAATACTTAAGTTCGAAGGTTTTTAATTTATGAAATAAATTAGTCTTAGCTGGTTATTGCCTGAATGAGAAAAAATCATTTAAATGTAAAAATTGAATGGAAATTGAAAGGGAATTACTCATATACTCTTCTTTAATTAAAAAAAACTTTATTTAAATTCCAATAAAAAACTGACAAAGAATTTTCTGTCAATATAAAAGCTATTTTTCCTTTATCACCCGTTATTTTGCAAACGTCAACCACATAAAGTACTTTGTTGATAATTAGATATAAATAGGAGTGTCGAGAGAGGAAAAAGATAATTAACTAATTATTTTTCTACGGACTGTATTTGAATAGCGAAGGGGCTTTTTTGATAAAAATAGCACGCACATTATCAAAATTTATTTCCTTTTACCGTTTATTGTCGCATTAGAAAACAAACCTAATTATAATAAATAGGAAAAATGAAAAACGTAATTTTACAGCAAGCTGCTATAAAATTATGTCGATTAATATTAGGTACTTATAAGTAATATTAATCGACATAATTTTGTAAATGCATGAGAATATTTACAAAATATAAATCACTGTATTATTCCCTCGTGACACATGAAACCGTGAAGTATAAATTAATCTAATAATTTTAATATGTATATACCTAAATCAACAAACAAACTTCGCAAGTTAACTAATACAGTATAAGTTTTGCCTCCCTTCCTTTTATATGTACAATGTTTACAAATCTAATGTTTTCACTTTCTGCTAAAAATTTCAATCCAATTTTTTAATTTGAAATATCGCTGACCGATTTATATTCCCATTTAATTTTAGCCGAATTTTTCAATTTGTTTCCTACCATGCAAGTGAATATTCACATTTCCGGTCGACTATTTAATTTGGAAAAACATGTTGTCAACTGCAAGTAATATTTGATTGATATTTAAAAATTCTTCTAACCTAGTACATATTTTTAATCCCTATGAGAATATATTAGGTATTAATATATATATATATATATATATATATTCTAATTGATTATTTTAAGTACATATAATGTTTGTCCTACATAACTTCTAGATACGACAATATTTACATTTTCTCTGCATATATGATTCATCACATGTAATTTATTTGTTTAACGCGCTAACTGACCTTTTCAAAGACACGATGCATATTACATAATATAGCACATAATAACATAACCTTTCGTTATACTAAAACATATCTTTTCACCATTCATTTTTTAGTTCCGGTTTTTTCCCAATGCACGAAGTTTAACATATAAATAAAATACGAATCTTGATCTATTGTGCTATCTAGACTTATTAAAAACCAATAGCTCTGAATGCATGAGCGTCTGATATTTTTTTTTTAACAATATTTCATTCTCTTTGAAAAAATAAACTAAAACATTAATGCCCATATTGTTACTTTTTTGTTTCATAAAGTCCGTTTAAAATTCTGATACGAAAAGGCATAATCACATTAAATTCTTTAGGAAATATTTAGATCTGCGGATAACACGAAAAAATATTTTTTTTTTTTTAAACTGCCTTGAATGCTTTGACTGATTTTTACGTTTTTTGATGCGCTGAATCCAAATCTAGTAACCAATTTGCTCCACCACGTACATATTTTTTGCTACATGCGCTAGCGCGAGTACTGGATTTACCCCCCCCCCCCCCCTATCGTTCTGTTATATGTATAAAATGAATACAAAACCTCCTAAAATATCATGAGGAAGTGTTTCTAGTTAGTTAACCATTACAACCTAATTACAACTTAATTACAACCTATAAAGAAATTATCTGAACATTCCTTATATGGGTAAGAAATCAAATTTTGCAAGAAAACGTGACGTGATGGAATATTTTGGCTATTTTTCCTGGATTCAGCGCCCCAAAATCTATAAGAATCAGTTGAAAAACTGGAGGCAATTTTTTGGTCGTTTACCTGTGTAATCGTTCTTTTATTTACTTTCTTCTCGGTAATATTTAGTTATCTTTAAAATTATGTAATCTACTGTCAAGTTCGAGTATTAGGTACATTTTTAAAAGAATGCACAAAACGGATGCACAGTTTGCATCTTGTCAGCTGGAATGACTGGATATCCAATGAACACGTACAATACATTACTTTAGAGAATACGTGTAAAGCCCTTGGTTATAGATTAGGTTCTATATAAGTGCAGGTGTGATAAATGACTGTATCAGGCACCCTGTTGCTGGCTTGAACATCACCTCTCGTAAAAAGTCTTGTAGTTCTATCTATACCACCTCTATATCTACCCTAGTAGAAATTGGTCTAGTTTTTCCTTAACACTCTCAAATAACTCGTAGGGCTGAGATGGGGAAAAACTAGACTAGAGAAACTAGATAGTGTCTAGTTAGAACCTAACTAGAATTTCCTGAACAGATTTGAATGAGGAAATTCTTGACTAGTAATCAATGAAATTTCCTCATTCAATACGAGAATAGTTTTTCCTTGCCTGTAGGTTAGGTAAGCATCACTGCCAGTATCAATAAACTTACTGGAATACTAACATCTGGATTACTTTGCCGAAAAAGGCTCAGATTTTTCCAAATTATAGTTTGTAAATAATTCACGATTTCGCAAAACCTTACACTAAAAAAGTCATTTGTTATAAATTTTAAATATCAATAATAGTTACATGGACTTCTTATTTTTATCTAATACTCATCAGCATTACATTTCGAATTACGTAGTGTAGTTCTAGAATATTTTATTGCATGAACGGGATGGAAACTTAAGTAGAGAAAGTAGAACGACTCATTCATTAAAAGTATCATTCCCTAATTAGAATATAAGTTCAAGTAAAATGAATTGAAATGCTTTTAGTGCCGAACTGTAAAACTATCCACAGAATCAATGCAATCTCATTAAATTCTGATAACAAGATCTAAAACACTGGTGCTTTCAGGGACTTCTAATTAATTCCTTCGAGGTACCGTACGCTTACGTACAAAGGTTTTAATCAGATTCCTTGTTAGATTAATCTATTAATCTAACTCAAACACTTCGGTTCGACATCCACCACTAGGTGTGTAATTTGAATCCCCGGTATTTTTTAAGTAAAAATTCCCTACTATAGAGAGACGACTAATCGAAACTAATTTTACAGTTATCCATACAATTAAATCATAGAGAGACGAGCAATTTTAATGAAACCAAATAGAATCTATTATTTATTCTGCTTTAGTTTCCATAAGATTATTATTATAATTTTTGGAATTCTTAATCTTCTACTGTAATGTAATTTGGTTCAATGGGCGTAATAATCAAGAATACTGAGGTTTAAAAGTTAAGCACCGAAGCTTTATTAGAATAAAATAGACTAAAATCTACAAAGTGTTACTCGAATAGTCGCCGGCAACGCACTCCTCGAAGGATCCCGAATCGACGACGATCGCACCTTCCAAATCTTTCTTCGGGAGAAGTCGGTATCCCCTTCGAGCTTATCGACTTTATCAATCATGGCGCGTTTGATAAATATCCATTCGTTACACTACTTTCTTCCGAACGTCTTTTTTATATTCTTAGAACGTTCTGACCTCTCATTACTGAGGTAGGTAACTTTCAGCGAACTAGTCAATTTATTATGCGAATCACGTTCATCTCGACGCGACAGTTTCCGGTTTCGTTACGACATTCAATCGATTTGGACATACGATTTTCTATATATTATTGCGTAGGAACAATTTCCTGTCCCTTGCAGCATCTACTTTGCGTGTAAATATTCTCTTACATAAAAATTAAAAAAAAAATACATTCCTAATTACTTTCGCAATTTCTAAAGTCACTTGTCCCACATTTTTATGCGCTATTTAATTATGGATTATTTAATTTATCAGGGGACAAAAGCGTGACTGTTTCTAATTATTGAAATTAAATTATAGCACTGATAGAATATTCTTACGGAATATTCCGTAATAATATAGACAGTTTCTTAAATGAAATTTCAAGCATGGCACTGTAAATGATTTTTGATTAGTTTTCAATTTTCTAGATTTTTTAAAAAATATTTTTCAATAACTCAATAGCATAACACGTTCGACCTTTGTAATAAAAATTAATTCTCGGGATGCGTGCAGTAGTAAAAATGTGTACGTGGTCAGACAAGTGGAAAACTCCTTTTTCTGTACTAATCACATTCAGCCTGGCATGGCTCGAATTTTATTGGATTGAAAATGGAAGGTTTTCAGGTTGACTGCTTCATGCAAATGGATTAATCCATTCTCTCTTGCGAGAGAATCTTTTTATATTAAAGGTTTATATTATTATTTCAGATCTAATGTAATAAATATATTCAATTAATTTGCGACTTTTATTGCTTTCACATTTACTATCTTCAGAATCTTTGTGTTATAATACTAAATAATTGCTAAATTATTTTTGGTCGATTTGTCCCGACCAGATTCTGACCGGAATCTAGTCGAATACAGGCCAGGCAATTAAAAAATTTTAAATCGGGCTAAATAAGGTGTGGCTCGATTTGGTCCGACCGGATCCTGGTAGGAACCCGGCCAGATCCCGGCCGGGCAATTAAGAAATATTAAACCGGGATAATTCAGGGTGGCCCGGTTTGGTCCGACCGGATCCTGGGGGAAACCCGGTCTGTTCTCGGCAGGGGTACTAACAAAATATTATCCCGGTTTGATCCGGTCGGATTCCGGCCAGAAACCTTCTTCTGGCCGGGTCAAACCGGGCTATTTCCACACGAGAAATATTACCTAATTTCAATTTGATTTTTTAAATTTAAGGAAAATACAGATTTTAATTAAAACGAAGTGTTCTAATGTCCAATCTAATATAATATGCTAATATTTATAAGCAAATATTTTTAAAGGAATAATTCCTTTTAGTTATATACAAATCAATAATTACAGAATGCAAAAGGTTCTTAATTTTTTTGCGGATTGATCATATACGGATAAAAGTATTGACTTTATGCAAACTTTTGCATCGGAATAAAATTCCACTTTAAATCGTTAATAATTTATTTTAGTATCTTCAAATTATATTTACAATATATATATATATATATATATATATATATATATATATATATATATATA
>CAJFCP010000088.1:2505783-2609623 GCA_904066005.1 Synergus itoensis
AGACGAAGGTTTATTGACTCTTATTTGCTAAAAATATTTATTATTATGAATGTATAATTGGTTTAACGAATTTGATCTTATGGTAAAGTATCACATGCCCTTAATGAGCGTTATCGACGAAAATAACGAGGCCCTGAAAAGTTATTTCGCCTTCTCGACTCAGCCTCAGCCTCGGGTTTTTTCTTTTTCTTTTTTTTTTCCTTTTTTCTTTATTTTTTGGATCGACAATACTGTCGTGGATGAAGCGAATTTTGTACGATTAAAAGAATGTAGGTCGAGATAAAAGGTAGCAAATACTGAATCTGCGTCCATTATAAGCGTATCCAGCACCCGAAATACATAAAACAGAAAAAAGAAACTGATTGTGAAATTCAGTGATGAAAAAAAGAAACATCTAGATTTTACATCTTACATTCTAGCTAGAGTATAAGATAAGAGAATTCTCTCCTGAATTACGTGGATAGCAGAATGTGCTAAATGGATGAAATAGGTGTTGTTGTAGTGGTAGTTGCACAGCTATATATTATACTGTACAAGAGGGCCAAACACAACAGCGTTGCACTCAAATTAAAGCTATAACCAGTACTTTAAATGCATTACAATCGTAGAAAAGAGGGTTTCCTTGAATTCCTGCCAGACGACAGCAATTCAAACTCAAATGACAGTTTTATTAAGGTGAAATTGAAACCCCTTCCAACTTTCAATAGGTCCTGTTTCTTCCAGTTTCATTTATATTTAAAAACTTTCTTGTTCATTGAAAATTATAGCTATAGAAATGAATTTGTTATTGCCCATATGAAAGAGATACAAATAAATGCAGTTTGTAACGTTGCTGTGATAAAGGCAATTTTTTGTCGTTAATAATAAAAGCACTTGATGCAAAAAACATTACAAAATAGTTTCATCCCCCTAAACAATAAGTGGAAACCCCCATCGTACCCCTAAGTGTGAAGAAGTCAATAAAAACGCATTAAAAATTCGTTTTTATCTAGACAGACACTTAAAAAAATAAAACTCGATCGAATTGCATTTTCTTCGCGAGATACGTTTCATTGTGTTGGCAGAATAGCAGAAACAAAAAAAAAATATTTTTAGTATTATACAGAATTAATTCAATGAATCAATGAATAAAAAATTGTATCGAATTGATTATTTGACAAACATGGAAATATGAAACCAGTGACTAATTTTAATGTGAATTAGATATTTTTAGCACGTCTGCGATAAATATAACTACGATAACAAATAACCTATTGAGGCAAGGGTTGGAATAGTAATTGAATTAATTCGATCTCCTTGTTGACTAAACTACAACAATTCCTCCAAGTTTATTTTCGTTACGATATATTTTTGCAAATTTAAATTCTATTTGGGCTTCTCAAATCATAACATTATCTTTTGAATAGTACATTATTTCAGTATGAATAATTGACTAATTATTGTTTATTGTTTTGTGTTACAGCAAGACTGTCCCAATGGTAGGCTTACGCCTGCTAAATTCGTTGATATGTACAAAATGTTCTTCCCTTCGGGAAATGCCGAGGAGTTTTGTGATCACGTGTTCCGTACATTTGATATGGACAAGAATGGCTACATCGACTTTAAGGTAAGCGTTGTTCAATTATTATTGACCCTCCTTACTTCCAAAATCAATGAATGATTTGAGTGTTGGAAATAATTTAGACGAACTAAAATTATTAAATCGATCGGGAATTAAAAAATGAGCTTGGATATTAAGATTTTTTTATGTTCGACGATATAGAGATATCTAAATCTCTACAGAGACTTTTTTTGCAAGCGTGGTAAAACGCGAGAGAGGACGGTATATTTCATACGTAATTCAATGCTTGACGAGCTCGCCGGTCATTAGTGGAGAGTAGCGCAGAATCGTCAGGGCGTTAGTTTGTGAAAATTGGGTCAAATGTTGAGCGATGTAGATCGACCAGATATTTTATTTTCTCGTTGCATTCGTATGCTCGCAAATTCTGCTGTTACTCTTGCACTTTATTTGAATTGCAACCAATTATATTTGGATACCTATTTAACATCGGAAATTGTACTCGCAATTTTCCTCGTGGTAAAGTTAACAAAACTATTTATCATTTCCTGTGTAGTTTGAGGATATGTATTAAGGATCTCTGTTCACAATTACTTCTGTTGCTAATTTAGTGTTTCTTTTTAAATCTTTTTACTGAGCGGTAATTTAGTTTATAGAATTCAGATTCAAACTTTCTTTCAAAGAATTTTGTTTTTTTCCAAGATTCTTTTTCATATACAGGCTTCACAGTCTTTCCCCTATTTCACACCTTTCTTATTTAATCATTTCTCTTTTTTCCCGTATTTTCAAGAAAATTCCTCTTTTTTCTCGTTCTTCACATAAATGTGGACTAAATCAATAAAACTCAATAAGAAAATACATACAACTATATATTTTTGCCTAAAACTTCTTTTATTTGGTTGAAACTTAATTCTTTTTTTTTTTGATCGTTTAACTATTACATTTTTAGTTGCAAATTCACTTTTTATAATAATAATTTATCTATTTTTCATTGAAAATTAATTTTATTTATTGTCTTATTATTTTCCAATTTTCGTGAAAAAATAACTCTCTTCTTTCCCTATTTTGAGAACATTTTGTGCTGTGAAGCCTGCATATGGAAAAACAATGAAATGCAAAATCTTATCCCAAGTATTCTTGCGAAAATACGAGGTACGATCTCTATTCATACTCACTTGGAAACTAGCAATGGAATGAAATGGTCCCTCCTTCGCTGACAATTCTCCCATCTCATTCCTGCTCGAGATAATCGAGCAGGAATGCGAATCCCTTGCAAAAGTTGTTGGACTCTGCTTAATTATTATGTGAAAGCTTGAATTTTCAAGTGTATACCCAATTATTATTATCAATCTCTTTGATGAGATATGGTTTACTTCCCTTTTTGTCTTTATCGCGTAGTTCTTTTACTTTTTCAAAAATATATTATATTTATTTCCTACTACAATGACTGTGAAATCTGCAGTTAAACAAATTTTAACACATGAAAATTAAAACAGAAAGCGTGTCATTCTCTTCGGTATATAATATTGTCATTTCCCTAGCATTTACTGGCATGTTTGCAGGAGCGAAAAGGGTGTCAGCATTATTGCGCTTTCGCATCGGCAAACAATAAACAGTCTCGATTTATTGTTGTGTCTCTCAAAAAAGTCGATTTCTCGCAACACAATATGGCAAAAAAGAGTGTCTCATACTGACAATAGGGTTTGTATAATTCAAGCAAAATACACAAGTCACAAAACTGCGAAGTTTGCATTATTGTTCTTGATGCATACTGGAATAGATTGGTAAAGTATAAAAAAAGGCTCATTCGTTGAAAAACATACTGATGCATAGAAAAATGTGATAATCTATTGCAAATTCGAAACTGTATCTTTCTCTGCTTATTTATCGTGACTAATGTGTCGATTGAAATATTATACGACCTAAAAGCGGATAACTTGGCATTATTACATTTGCTGACTGAAAATGAATGGGCTCCCGATATTATCGATAATGCATGTAAAACATTCGTGCTGAGCAGACCAATTGCTTGGTTATTGAACAGAAATGAGTAATAGATCCATTAAAATTCTCTGTTTAAAAAAAATCCAATGATAATGAACTCATGAACTTTATTAACCATATTTTTATTAAGCTTTTATTTGGCTTGGAATTGAACCAGTTACTATTGTAGAGGCTTTTGCTTATTAAAATTCGATATCCAAATATATATTTGTGCTCAATAAATGCATTTCAGAATTAAATATATGTAATACATTTTCAATTAAGAGTCTCCAATTTAGAATATTTTTGTTATAAAACATGTTCCGAGTTGAGAGAACCCGCGGAAAAGGTAAAAAATTGTGATAAAGTCAGTGGAAACAAAAGTAAAAAGAAAGATTTTGTAGAAAAAGGTGCTTGTTTTCTTTTTACATGAAAGCACTTGGTTTAAAGGGAATTTTTCCCTAACTTTGCCTCACTAGAGTCACTTTTTATATACAATCTGCAGTTGGAATTTTGTATGTAAGAATGTGGAATATTACTATACAATATATAAAATAGATATTATATTCCTTATACTCATGCATATATATGAAAATCTCCTGATGGATAGGAACGCGGTGTTGAACGTCGCGTTGCAACGCGTTGTCCTGACTCGACTGGATTAAAGCGGATCGACGATCAAAGTTTTCACTCGATTGACATTTAGCTCTTGTAACATAGCGTTTAGTTAAACCGCAAATACGGATCCTGGCTCGTACTTCGTGCGAGTCAATTTGCAATCAGGGAATTGAGTTTACTCGATCCGTAATTTTCGATCTTTTGAGGAAGAAGATTCGCGAGTTAGAATGGAAAATTCAGGCTTGAGGATCAGGGTCCAGTGAATTGGAAAGCTTGCTTCCTTATAAATATTTTATTGTATTTTATTGTTTTTTTTTTTTTTTTTTTTTTTGACTCAATTGAATATATCTTAGAAGTTTCAATCAACGAAGAAAGTGTTAGAATCTCTTCTAAAAAACGTGGCACCACCATTTGGGTTACTGTACCTCAGCGATTTCATATTGAAGTATCTGACAGAAAAGTTGCGATTGAATTTAAACATTCTGGAGTTGAGTATAAGTATATCGATTCGTTGGTAGTAGTAGACCAGAAATAAATTTAAAGGCAGAAAATATATGGAATTCGATGACAAGCAAGTCAGATGAAGGACCAGACTGAAGAGAGTTAAAAGATATAGAGAATTGTGAGCTTTGTAGAGATGGAAAGGTCTAATAATCGGACTCGACAATAATTAAAGTGAGACTTGCAATTCACATCAATTCCAGTTCAGTTTGCAAGTGAGTCAATAACTAGACCTGATTCGTGGTCCGACAATAACTCAATTTCGTGAAACTATATTGACTACTGAAGACGATTTATAACGAGATGTGCAGTGTTTATACTAGATAAATGTAGAATATACAATCGCAATTGATGGTTTTTTAAGAAGAGTCCGTAAAAATTGAGGAGGAGTCCATTTAAATTTGTTTAAATTATATTTAAACTTGTAAATATTTGCATGTGAGATTACATAAATATTGAAATCGTAAAAAATCAATGTTAATATAAGGTAATTTAAGTGATTTCAATTCCTACTTTGGAATAAAGAGCGAACTTGAGTCCCGAGATGCTCCTGTAAATTTTATTGAAACAAACTTATGCAATAATTCAGATCCTATCGTTTTACGCTACTCACCTGTTTTTTAGAATTCGAAAAGGAGTTCTCATTATTATGCCAAGACATCAAATGATTCAGACTTATAAGAAATAACTTCTTTACTCTTCATAACTTTTGTCCAATGAGTTTTCAGAAAACGAGATTGTTTATTTCAAAGTGGGCAACGATATTAATTGAACTTAAATTCAAACGGATTCGTTTGGTCATTAGGTTATAGTTAATCTTGTTTGTCTCCCTTTTCACATTTTATTTCAGTGTAATTACAGACAGACAGAGTGACAAACTCATAAAAGGCAAGAGCGCCTTCGGGGATCTCTGGAAGCTTTATACTTTCTCTCTTTTGAAACCTAGTTATAGAGGTTTCTCCTTTTTTGTCGAAATTATGCTCCAAGGAATTGCGATGTTTCAAGAGATCAATCTCAAAACGGACTTGAAAGAGAAATATGTTGGCTAGCAGTAATGAATAAAATTGTCTAGAGTAGGTACTATAATACTCTGTACTTCAAATCGAAATATATAGTCAGCGAAATGAAAGGATCTATTTTGCTGGCAGCAAAGCCTTTTACGTGTCAGCAAGAAATGTTGCAGACTAGTTTCTTGGATATAATGTCAACTTGCAAGCAACTTTTTTGGTTCAGTAGTTTATTTATTACTATCGTCGCAGAAAACACTACTGCAGGTGCATTGTATTTTTTTCCTTGGTTTAGATGGTAGAAGAGAATTATTCTCTGCTGAAAGCTACCTCTATAGGTCTACTTGAGTGTTGTTTAATTTTATTTTATACATCTGGGTTATAAAAAGTGAAGTGCAAAGGTGTTTCGGAAGTCTAGAAAGCAACTTTGATCAACGTACTGAATGACACGACGAGTGTACATATAACGTATATGCTTAATAATTCGCGTTTAGACAAACTACCCCAGGCTAATATCTCTGACGGAAGAGGAACGTAAACCTTTGTGTGTGTGCGGACGAGAAATGCCAAGCTCGCACGTATGAACGTTTTCCTGGACCAATGAATTGCAGAGGCAACCATATCTTTTGAATTCAATCAAGAGAGTATATCCGAATTCCACGATTCTGCCCGGGAGCCTGGGACCGAACAATTTATTACTCTTGACTAACATTTTAACACTTAAGAGGCTGCTGCAGGACCGAAAGTATATAATTGATAAAATGTGATTTTCAAGAAAGTCGTAAAGAAGCTGCTAAAATAGAATAAGTCTTAAAAATTTTATACCCCAACGATCTGTATACATTTAAGTGCCACCATATTTTCATTGGTCGGTTAAATCCAAATGTTCTATTAGTATGAAATTTTCTATATGGATGCGCTCATAAAACAGCAAACTTCTCATCTAACTCTCAAAGTTTTCATTCTTATTCGTCAACCTTTTTTTTTATCAGTTCACTACAATAAAATCTGAGCGGAACTGAAACAATGAACTGTATTTTATAAATGTAACTTTTGTCGTCCTATACACATACTCTTCTGATTTTTCTTCTTTGCCATTGTCAAATTTTATGAATGGATTTTTCGCTATAAGCTTTTATTATGACTCGCCTGTGTCGCGTTACCGAATTAAAAATATAAAAGTGTTTGAATTGACAAAAGTTCGTTGAAAGAAGGCTGAAACTCTATTATTTTTAAGAAATTATTTATGTAAATCTTACCAGTAGACTCTCTTTTATTCATTCTGAAAGAGAATAAATTTATTAATTAAGAGCATATCTAATTTATTAAAATGAAATTATTATACAGTTTCAGAATTTTAAGGAGATCAAAACTCAAATCTCTAGTGAAGTCCGACAGTTTTTTATTAGGATAAGCAATTGCTTTTCAGTTGTGATTAACTGCTTCCTATAACATATTACCAGCTGGCGTGGTGTGCAGTTTCGGATTTATAGCTCCCAACAAAATTCCAAAGTGCATAAATTTGCTCAAACTTTAATGATAACGACGAATTGACGGACCAGACTATCTGATTCAGTCTAATGAAGATCAATTCTAAATAACATTTTACTTAGCTTGTTTGAAAATAACTCTATTCAAACACATTTCTATATTTCAGAGACATAAATTGACCCGTCTTGAATTTAAAATTTAGAGATGAATCTCTCTTTGCAATTGCATATTCCTCAGAGTTGAGGAATACGTGCGATGTGAAGAATTATAAAAATATATATGAAACATATGTAGTTAAATATAATAAGAGAGTTAGCAATCATTTAAACTTCTGCGTGATTAGACTAGGAATAAAATTTTTCATCAGAATGGTATTCTTTTTAGTAAAAGGAGTCTCGAGTATGAGACTTCAAGTCAAGAGGTCGAGGAGTTCTTTCCTATTTTTTCTTTCTATTTTTGCATTGTCAAGCATCCCACCACTAGGCACACTTGCACCCTCACCATTACCCTCTTTAATTCGCGCCTGCGTTTTTTTGCTGGAATTTGTCGAGATTTTATAAAATTTTAAGATATTAACTTTAGAGGATTCCATCAGGGAATTTTGAAAATAAAGTTTTGCAACGACTGTAGTCAGTTTAGGTTTTCAGAATTAATCACATAGAATTAATGTTGAATTTAAAAAGTTGATTTTTATTCGACTTCAATCCGTAAAAATGATTTCCTAAATTTGAGTATGTATCTCTAAATATAATTCGCACTCGAACACCCTTTTAATTTCGAGCGAACTTAATATCCTTTCTTCTAAAATTTGCAGTGTCTAAATTAAAATTGTATTCTCTTATCTTGACACAAAGGGAATTATGGAAGTCTAGGATATTAACCCTTTCAGTCACAGAAAAAAAGGCATTTTTTATGTTTGATTATTTATATATTCAATATTATAAAGAATTTTATTAATTAAACTATATTTTTATGTTCTTTCAATACTAAAATAACTCAAAATGCAAAAGATTTCAGGAATTTTAATAAAATATAAAAAAATGACGAGAAAAATAAATAAAATCAGGTAGCCTATATATAGGCTTCTGTGACTGAAAGGGTTAAACAAGAAGCTCGCTTAAAAAGTGTTTGACAGCAAATATAATAACATAAAATGAAGGTCTAAGGAACATGACGATATACACTGGGAGAATTTTTGTAGAAAATCCCATCTAGATACGAACAGGTCAATCTTAATATTTGGACAGAGCTAGAATGTGTACTAGGAGGGTTTTCATTAAAGATATGGCTGTACCATTGCCCATGATTGTGAGGAATCCTAGAATAGAGGAAATAACATAGTATATATCAGCAAATAGTTCAGTCTCAATATATAGACTCTCCGATTTAGTGAAGAGGGTGAACCTGCTCATATGTAGTCGTAGATTTAGAGTATCGCAGTGTTTAGGCTGCACAGGAACTTGAGCCGAGGGCAATAGGAAACTGCCGTCAGGGATGGTCAGGGAGGAGTCATACATCTTGTGTAAGACTGCACATGGGGTCAGCTTATACTCAGAAAAGAGACTGTCAACTCGACTTACCCTCTTCCACCCCCTCCCTATATTTTTATAACCCTCTGCTCCATAAAACTCACCTCGCAAGCCTACCTCGGGCAGCAGATGACCCACTTTTGTCAATCTTACGCCTCTCCAAACTTGCTATACCAGTCTCCTTAAGGCTTTCAGAGATATGTATCCAAAACTTGAGAAAAGGATTTTCCATCATGAATCGTTTTATTGAATTTCAAGTGATTGTTCCACTCCCGATTTTGTGTAAATGTTTTATTCAATCTGGTTCATTTTATAGTTTGCTGAACGCTTTCATTATTTTGGATGTTAGGCTGGAAAAACATTTTCGATTTTTGTAAATCGAAAATTTTTACAATACTTTTGTTTAACAATCAGATAAATTCAGGGAAGGTAGTCCTTGATGATTAGAAAAAATGAAAATTTTGACTTTTTCAAAATCTGAGATATATTAACTAAAATCTTTAACATTATTTAAATTTAAATAATTCTAATTGAATTGCATTTTTTTGGTTGCAGGAATTTTTACTAGCAATTGACGTGACATCGAGTGGAACGCCTGAGGAAAAACTAAAATGGGCGTTTCGCATGTATGACGTCGACGGGAATGGCGTCATTGATATCCAGGAAATGACAAAAATTGTACAGGTAATAAAACACCGACAACGACACCGATTATGTAAGCTTAGAAAGTGTCTCGGAAATATAATTCACCCCAAGATTATAAAATCGAAGAAGGGTGGAGTGGATTTATCGAGAATTTCAAATGAGATAAAAATTGATAGCGACGATTGAGCGAACCATTTAAACTCTGCTGCTCTGCTCCACAGTTTTAAACTGTGGGACGTATAGCTAGTAATTTGAGGAGCGTCTATAAGTTATCTGATTCGGGTATTTGTGCAATACGTCCATCATTGCAGAATAAATAATAGCTATAACTTAAATCATAAACTTCTTGAAAATTAAATGGGTATTAAATAAAATTATTTTCTGGGCGAGAGAATAAATACAAGTGATAAAGTCAGATTGTGGTCAGCCGTACCTGAATATTTTCACATGCAAGATTAAAAAGTATTGAAAATGGAACTAGGCTTTTCTGTAAATTAAAATCAATTAATTTATTAATAGTTTTTGAGACAGGCTTTAAATTTGAAATAAAAAGTAAATGCAAAATATATTAATTGTTCATATTAACAGTAAATATGATTATATAGCACAAGTTAGCATTATATTATTATGAGTTTAATTCAAAAGCTCGTAAATTAGTTGAAATTTATACATTTCTTCCATCTTTAAATTCAGGATTTAGTTACCTTTTAATTAAATTAATTAGACAAAAATTTTATTCTCTTATGAGAAAAACCTATTTTTACAAATTTAAAATTGTAGGCGGTTTATCATGCCCAGTTGAAAAGTGTATTATGCCATTAAAGTTAGCAAAGTTTTTGAAAATTGTATAGATAACAGTAAAATTGGAGTTTTGTCCGTTTCAGAGAATTTTAGAGGTGAAAAAATGAACTTTAGAGCAATTTCATAGACAGAGAACAGTTTTTCATGATCTTTTTTATTATCCTTTTTCATGGTTTGCTGGTTATTTCCAGATACTCATTTTTTCCTTCAACTGAAATGTGTACACATTCCGCTCGTGCGAATACTCGCAACGTTATACGGATCTCATTCAAATAGATATTCGTCCACACAATAGCAATTCTAAGTATAACATACATAGGTCACAGGTCGCCGAGACTGAAGCATTTTGCGCGAAAGTGGCTTACCCTTGTGCATTGTTTCCTAAGTTTTGTGGTTTTCATGATGTAACTTAAATTCTTTTTGACTCTTCATTGAAAAATACCGGCTTTTAGTAATTGAACAAACTGAATTTCCACTGTGATTCTTTTTTTAATTGTTAATCATGATGAGTAAAGTTTACCCTCTTTTATTTATTTATTTTAAATTGCAATTTTCGAAATTTTTGCATGTGGAAAAAAAGGTAGACGTCAATGAAAAAAAAATTGTTAGAAAATTAGAAATTGTGAGAAGTGATACGATTTGAAAATTTGATAATAAGAGAAGGATCCTTTTTTAAAAAAAGTTTAATTTATATGGTTCTCCTACATGGTTCTATAAAATTCTCCTTTTAAAGTAAGGAATTAAAACTGTTCTCAAAATAGCGTATTTAAATCTTTGTGAATAGAATTAAAATCCCTTTTTCAATTAAATCTAGGTAAAGTTTTAAACGCGAAAAAATTATGTTTTAATAAATTTATCCTTCATTTCTTCTTTTCCTCTGACTGATGACAAAAGAATCTGATTTTGAATTTTTCTTGACTTGAATACATTTACACGATGTAAAGATGCTTTTGTAGAAAAAAGAATCAAGCAGAACAAAAACAAAACGTAGAAACGACTCGAGCATGGCATTTTAGAAGTACATAAAATGTAAAGAAAAGAAGAGTGTGAATTTTATTCCGGTAGTGAAATGTGGAAATGTCGACGAACCTCTAAAAACAAACAAAAAAAAAGTAAAGCCTCGTTCTTTAGACGCTCGTAATCCTCGAATATTGTAGATGTAGAGATAGTCTGTATCCTTTCGTAGCAGTTGTATTTTTACATTAAATCTGTTGCTATGCAGATACTATAAAGGTACTTGACATATATATTTTTCAATCTTCACAGTATTTTTCCTGTTTTTCTTTCTTTGGTTTTTTTTTTAGAATTCCCCTTTTTTCCCCTTTTTTCAAAAAAATTCCTTACAAAATTTACTTTTTTGTTTTTTTTTTCTCCTATTTTGTTCCATTTAAATAATTTAAAATATTTTTCTGATAAATGAATTAACTCCATGCCATCAATAGAATCTGTGTTGGCTATGTTAACTTTTTCTTTTGTACTTGTTGCCATTTAGTGAAGAATCGATATTCGATTCATAGGCTTGTAAAGAGCACATTAAAACCTTTCTAAGTAATTATATTGCAGACCGCTCGTGCGATTCGTCTATGCATAGTAACCGTGTAGTAGCAAAATGCACTTTGCACGTCAATATAATAGGTATATTTTGCAAATATCGCTGCTAGAATTCTCACGCGATTTCCTTTAAGTGGTACCCATTACCCTACTTTTTTTTACTAGCAGAAAGGACAAATTGGATCGCTAACACAACCCCATACGCGAGGCAGAAATAGCGAGGAAAATACTCACTCAGATCGTCCATCTCGTGTGATTTCATATAAAAATATGTCTCCTCGAAATATTTCTGCTTTTTCCTCTCTTTTTTATTCGTAAATTTCTATATTCTGAAAATAAAAGATATTATTCAAAATATGGATATTGTTTTCAAAAATGTTAATAGAATCGACATTCAATTTTTTTAAATATTAATAAGATAAAAATTCATTTTTTTAAAATAATTTAAAAATAATTTAAAAATAATTTTCGGCAAAGATTTAATTTTCCTATGAAATTTAATAGTAATTCTCTTTTGATACGTTCTATTTCATTGCGAAATAAGTAAGTTCTATTCAAACCTTCCAGTGAAAAGCCAGCTTTTCTGATCATAAACCTGTAAATTCTCTGCAATCTTTATACACTAAAGTTTCATTAGTTTCGGTACAATAGTGAAAAGTCGAATATGTTGCATCTTGAAAATATCAAATTCTAAATTTGAGAAAATAAAAAGGATAATTTTTGTTTGTGGTCCAACAAAATAGAAATGACAAATCTAATTCTTCCATTATTAGATATTTTTAATCATATGGATTTTTATTTTTTCAGGCGATATACGACATGCTCGGAGCATGTTCGAGTAACAGGCCAGCAGACAGTGCAGAGGAGAGGGCGAAGAATATCTTTGCTAAAATGGACGAAAACAATGACGGCCAGTTGACGCAGGAAGAATTTCTGAAGGGATGTCTGCAAGATGAGGAGCTCTCGAAAATGCTAGCTCCTTAATCCCGGCACGTGAAATTCGAAGAAGACGTCTCCGTGTCGTCTTTCTAATCAATGCCATCACGTTCTCTACACTCGTTCGCACTATCGCGAAAGCAACGTTCAACGAACGGTCAGACAAAACACTCAAAACTATTGTTCAATCTCAATTTGTAAACCAAAATATTCACCTCTTGTCTACAATCCTAAAACTCGAAGGATACTTAAAAAATTTAATTTAATAATCAAGTCTCTACAATTATTGAATCTCAAACTGAAATTCTTGTATTTTTTTCTTTTGTATCCTTTGAATATTTTAAGATTGCAGACTAGGAAAATATTTTAGAATTTGTAAAGCATATTCTGAATATGGTGGTACTTTGGTTTAGAAAAAAAAACTATTATAGATCACATAATGTTTACTGGTGAGTCATCAAAGTCTGTAAAAAAAATAATTCGAGCAAACGAAATTATCGTGCTTCCGTCGAAGAGGATCACGATTATTCGTGACTTCGGACCAAGTCCGTAACAAATTTACGTGATAGATTGGGATTGCGTCATGGTACGCATGCATTGCGATAGATTCAATTAGTCGCATCTACTGCCGAGTCAGAATTAACGGAAATTGCATCAAGACGCGTATGCATATTGCTTACTCCTAGCCATTTACGATTAGATATCAATAATATTCTTTAACCGGCGAGGATTGATTCGCTGCAGTGAAAGCCGGGAAATCACTCGTTAGCCAATGTGTACCAAGTGCGTGTACCCTGTTATAATTATAAGACTTTGTAACGACGCAACATCGATTTTAGCCAATAATCTCGATTATTATTTTCATTCATCTAAAAAGTCTTCTACCGTATTTTGCAGAACCACCCAAGCCGAGACAGACTTTCATTATCTATTCGTAATTCACCAGAAGCGCCAGATATTTCAGAAAATCATTTTCTCATCTCGCAGATTCACGAGATACTTAGCCGCGTCTTAATTCTTGAGTTTAGTTATTAAAATGGATGATAACTTTTCAATCTATTTTATAATAGCGAGAGTCTCTGAATTGTATTGATTATAAGGCAATTTATAATTGTGCTCGATGATGGAGCATTTTAATGAGACTGATTTTAAATTAAATTCATGAAATTTGTCAAATTGATATAAGGAAATGTTATAAAGTTAGGGAGGGGAAGTATATTCTATATTGAGCCTTTGTGTCTTGAATTCTTTAATCTGAATCTGACATTCTGAAAATGACTCTCTGAAACCAGATCGCTGTTTGATGATTCGAAGGGAAAGGAAACAACGACAATTACTCCCCTGATATATATATTTTTTATTACTCAATCATCGTACAACACCTTCCTGTCTTCATTATCTGAATAGCGCAATTTCTGAGCACACTTGAGGCAAAAAAAAGTCTTACGAAGAAAGTCGAATTCTGTTCTCGTTTTATCGTACAAATGTAGATTTGTCGCGCTATTACAAGCGAGAAACAATAATTTCAATTCTAATCGCTTTAAAATAGAGCAATTTTGATATTTCAGTATTTTAATTTTTAATATATTCAAATTGCCGGGTAAACTCTCGTGAAATGAATTTCATTTTTTTATCTTTTTTTTTTTTGGTTAGGCGGAAATGTAAGCGTGTGTGTGCTGGATCAGAAAAACTGTTTCCTCTCGTGTACTCTTGGAGCGGATGATACGTCAAAGCTAGCATTTGAAGATATTCGAAAAATATACAGCATTCGATTAAAGTTGTTGAATATTTCCGTTGCCGGGACGAATCTCTGGATTTCCATTGTCTATCAGATATCAAAGTTTCAGATCCGATATGTGAAAGACGCATTGCCTTGAACTCCTGATCTTGATGTCGGGTGCAGCGCTTTTCACGTTTCGAACTCAATTTGCGAACAGTAAGCAATCCGATCTCCGGGTTTAGATCCTTTAGCGTTCCTTGGCACGAAACTTTGAACGGATCTACTCCGTCCTCATAAAGCTTCTCTGATCGTTTCTTGTGATTAATCGGTACCACTCTGCTAAGTCTGCAGGAAGAAATTTGAGACCTTACATAAAAACTTATTCATCAAACAAAACTGCATTTATTTTCAAGAATGAGACTCTATTTCTTTCTTTCTTTTAGTAAGGACAAAAAATGTAAAACGCACAATTTTTTTACGTTCCGATTTCTTCCTGAGGAATGACTAGTGATTTTAAGTCCAGTATTTAAAAAGCCTACAGTCTTCGTGCTTATAGTGTATAGGTTAAAGAAAAACTCTTGCATCTCTATTTACTATGGTCGCGTCTTAACTAATCGTTTTAGGGTCATAAGCAAACTTCGCAAGATAATGTCGTAAGGTCCTTAAATTATCTACTGTAAGCTAAATCGATGGACTAGTGTCTATTAGTGATAGCGTTTGACCAATTGCATGTTCTAATAATTAGGTAAGATGAATTCTCCTTCGTCCGCAAATCACGCTCGAGCAACCTCGTCCGATTCAATTCAATGAGGCTCTGAATCTCAAATTAGATTATCCAGATTTCCATTCGATTGGAACATAATTGCAAATCTTGTTGTAGAATACACTAAATTCTATCTCTTTCGATATCTGCTTTTTAATTCTTTTCATGTTTCTTTACTTCACCTTGAACCAACTCTTCTATCCTCAAAAACCCATTCACTTAAAACACTGACTTGAAAAATTTCTATGAAATCAAATAAATTTTTTATCTTTTTTTAACTTTTACTTAATGAACTGATTTTGGATTGATGAAATTCGAGATGTAGTCTAGGAACATATCATCGCGTCCTTCTATGTAAAGAAGAGAAAAATGATTCACCGACCTTACAATTTAACTATAAAATACATACCTGCTTTCATCGTATCTGTATTATAATATAATAGGAACTATCGAGTCAATTTTAAAATATATGAAGGTGAGCTCTTTGAGCGTTTTACTCGACGTTCTCCAAATTTAACTTAAAGCAGGTCGCTTTTTTAATTTGTATATATATACATAAATCAGTACTCGCACGCGAAAAAGGACCAGCTTCTACTTGAAAAAAGTGATAAATCCATTTTTGAAGAATAACAAGATTCCCGTTCATTGCGGTAGAGCAAATGACTCAGCGAAATGGAAAGTCGAGTAGACGTACCAATAGAAAGTCAAGCACTGACAATCGAAATAGTACATTTTACGAATGATAAAGAGAATCGTATTAAACGTATAATGATCGCGACAGAAGGCGAAAGCAGCGGGTATTAAAATCAAAAATGCGTTCTTGTTCCACTTTCAAAACCTCGAGACCGTGTTTTTGGTTCTTTGCAAAAATTTCAGGCTGGCCATTTACTTCACTCAGAAAAATTTATAATTATGCTTTTCAGTTACAAGAAAAGCAGGGATGAGATTTTGAACGTTTCCAATTTTAAATATGTAATTAAATTTAAGCTCTTAAAATTAAATGGTTTGGCCACCCTGAATTTTCTAAAGTCGACATAATTCCAAGCTAGGCAATGAGAGGAAAAGTCAATTGAAGCCAATATACAAAGAGAATCAAGGATTCATTTAGCCTCTTCAATTTCCGCGATTTTATATTTTTCTACTCCCCGTCCTTGTCTTACCTTAATCTCCAGCTCTTTCTTTACAATTTTTGCTATTATTGCAATTACTGTAATATTTGACCTATTTCAAAACATTCAACTTGGATTTAGTAGCCGAATACTGTGAGAAAAGAGTTTTATTGCTCTCCGAGATGATCTGGCGATTGTTTATTTTCAGACTTTATTTTTACTTTTAAATAGTATTTTAATTGGTTGAATCTATTTCTATTGTTATTGTCTGAATCTATTTTTATTCTTAGAAGCCAGAACCCAATTTTCTTTCTTTACAATCCTTTTCCGCTCTGTTTAATTTCTCGTAAACCTGGATGTCGCTTTACAATAAACGTTGTCGTTTAAATTTTACCACCATTGAATCTACGAATCACGTTGTAGACGAAATACGAGGAGAACAGTTGGTAGTAAACAGCTACTTTATGACAAATTCTATTGTAAATCGAATCTTACTTCCCGTCCTCAAATTTCTCATTGATTGCACATAATGTAATATATATATATATATGTCTTTCCTCTTCTTTTTCACTAGACATACGTCGTTTGAACCATACGAGTCTCTTCTGAAAACGGTAGTCGTGAAATGGGAGTTACTTTTGCCTGAAAACTTCATTTTTACCGGAAATTTATCGAGAGATTGCATTAAACAAGATAAAGAGGAAATAAAATTTATCGAGGTTTTAATTCTTTATTTGACCTTTTCCTTATCAATTTTAATTTAGAAAATTGAAAAGCAAGTGTTTCTCTCTCAGTCGCTACCGTTAGCAAAAGAACTCGTTTGACTTTTCTTACTCGTCGTGTATCTTTACACAATTAAACTCGCAATATTAATGTATAACGCATTTTATCGTATAAGTATAATAAATATTCAATATGTTAAATAAGGTTCACTAATTGTTAGCTATTAATCGCTACTAATGTCGAAAAGCAAAATGAAGTGAAGCGATAGCGAGAAGAGTTTCTTAGAGCGAGGAAATAAGAACCTTAAAAAAAATAAATAACTTTCGTGAATTGTTAAGAGAATAATTTACGAGCAGAGATTTTTTTGTATTTCAGTATGAAATAGAAGGAAGATATTTGAGAATTGAAGTGAAAAAGCTTTTCTCGATGCCGTTTTTCTTTTTTCGCTCTCCGCGTCTTGCACAAGTCCTTTGTCCGAAATAATGTAATTATTGTTGTAATTGTTAGTTAAGCGCATTTTATATATATAGTTTAATTTAGAGTTTACAGATGATTGTCAGTATACCAGAATTTGACAACGCATTAGTGCTCGTTATAGTCATATTATGTGAGTCGAAAATTGTCAGTCGATAGAAACGAACAAAGTTAAATTTATTTCCGAATGGAAAAAGCCCATTAGTGACTAACTCTTAATACTTCACGTTTCGAAAATAGACTCCATGAGAGATTCTGAAATATGTAGAGTCTTTCAAATGTTTGTTAAGAAAAAATTATTGGGCCAATCTCAGAACTCCAATCTCTTAACTAATTTTCATTAAAAACTATCTACAGTGAACAATAAGCTATTTGTTAAGCCTCGAATAGGTGAGTATACAAAAATCTTTTCAACGAATCCTTCAGAAATGAGCGAAACGTGTCTTTAATCTAATATGACACCTTTCAAACGAATGTTCTGAAATAAATTCTTTCTTTTCTACTTTGTTCTTGAAAATGAATTCAGTGCTTTAAAAATCATTTACCATAACGACTATGAAATTTGATTCTAATCTCGCTTTATGCTCGTTCTGTTTTCTATGGTTATGATTAATTATTGAAACTTGGCCTGCGACCCAGAGTCAGTGTCTTTACTTATACACAATCATCTCTGTATATAAAGGCATTGAAAGTCAGATAACAAAATGTTCAGGACAAATGCTCGGCAATAAAGACACGTGTTTTGTAAGCTCAAGACGATGGCCGTCTATTGAAACGGAATGCGAATAAAAGTGTCTCCTTCTCAAATCGACTCGATTGATAGCTGGAATCGATTCGAGTGACAACTTCTGTACCCGCAAAGATAGTCTGCAAAGCTTTTGAGCAACACGATCGATACTTGACTCGCGAATGAAACTTGCAAGTTAAATACTCAAACGATCATTTCTCTCTCGCATTTAACGGAAAATTAATCCGGACTATATTTTGTATCCGATGTTGATATTTTTAGAATAACTTTTTTTTAAGAGTCTTTTGCGATTATTTTTCAAGCCAAGGTGTTGAACTTTTTTCTCAGAGGAAAGACGCCAAACGCCAGTGACCTTATTCCGAGTATTCGCCCCACGTGAAATCAAGAATATTGTTCTGTTTAAATAATTAAAAAGACCCGTATTTTGTCCGTGGATTGTAACTCCAATATACCTACATTACTATTATCATTACCATAATACTATTATTATTATTACTTATTATAATAAATCGCACTATGCTCTAAATATATGCTCGTTATCTTTCACACATCTTTTTTCTGTTTCAGAGAACTGAGAAGAGTGTAAATGATTCTCCATGAGTGACTGAATTGAGTGCTTGAGAAAGTGTGAAAATTGTGAAAGCTATAATTATGTATTATAGTTTTTTTTATTTTTTGTTAAACGAGTTGAGATAATCTAAAAGATAAGGAGAATGGAGGAGGCCATTTGAAATTGACTTTAGGACCATATGAGAATTAAACTATTTGTATCTGTTGAGTTATCTACGTCTCTGGAGACTTCTTCCCTCGAGTTTCGTAGATATAATGCAAGAGAGAATATTGTGTGTCTGCAGCAGGAGTGTAACACCTGAAATCATTGCCCTCGAGGGTATTCGCGGCGGATATCGAAATTCTATATGATAAATGTTAAGGATAAAATTACTTTTAAAAGCAAGACTTTGTTGGGATAATGGAAAAGCTGTTTCGTTGTTTTATTTCTAAAAGCTCTCGAACCTAAATTCTAAATATTTATCCATTTTTAAGTTTTTAAATTTGAAGAACTCCTATTCTTAAAGAACTTTTTAAAAAATCGGCAGATGGGAATGGAAATTTATTATTTGAATTGAAAAATATTAAAAATTAGGCAGGCTGAAGTTTCTTGCGTGGATTAATTATTTCTCCATTTTCTTTTTTTGCAGGCGTGTCTGGTGCAGAGTACCAGCCACGAAGTTTGTGGTGCATAACGGCACACGTAGACTAGAGTTGACTCTTACATATTTAAAGAGAATTCAAAATCCAGCGAGTTGAACTCCTGGAGCGTCGGCGGCGGCTTCAACGATGGGTAAACAGAACAGCAAACTCAAGCCAGAAGTGCTGGAAGATCTCAAACAGAACACCGAGTTTTCAGGTGACTACTAGAAAACATATAGCACTTAAATTGCAGTCGACCGTGAATGAAACGTATATTGCAGAAAATACCTCGAGCTCGGTTTTGCAAAGACCTAAGTCGTTTGGGTTCCTTGACTCCCCAGACAATTAAGAATTTCTTTCCATCGATCATGTTCGACATTAGTTTAAAGAGCCTTTTGATTTTCAATATTTCAATATTTTTCTGAGGAGTTCTGCAATAAATCATTCAAAATACTTTAAAGTAATTTAATATACTTAAAGTTTGTGTTGGTAACTTGCGAATGTAAAGCTGATTTAAAAAGATTCTTAACAAAATGTTTGAAATCTTGGGAGGATTTTATAGAGATTGGAGATAGTGCTCGTGAAGGTAAAGAATATACATATATAGTTTTCGTTTTATTTTCTTGACCAAAGGCTCACTTCCTGAGTGGAAAAGCTGTAATTTCGTTCTCGTAAATCCCAGTTTGTAATAAAAATGGAACGTAATTGTATTTTTCTGGCTTAAAATATGCTACATATTTACGACTTGCAGTGCTTAAAAAGAAACTTTTTTCTTGCAGTAAATTTAAAGTAGATTGAAAAAATTCTTTATGATGCTTGAAGGTTTGAATCTATGGAAATTTTCGATCTAGATTAAAATATAAAAGAATCATTGAATTGGTTCTTTGTAACGAAAAAGAAAAGAGTGATGCATTCAATGCACTTGAGTTGATTTTTTGAGATAATTAAGTCACCTATGTACATATGCACGTTAAAAAGTGATTTGCTAAAATTGTAGGCACGAAATACTCGACATTCAAATCTCAACCCGCTGGAGAGAAAAACTGCTGAATTATTAATAACCTCGTAATGCAACACCACATTTTTAGTACTGAAGTTATTTTGCATTATATGATAACATCAAAGAACAAAGGTCAGGGATAACGAGGATATGAAAATTCTTATTTTCACTGTTGCATTAATTAAAAACACAAGTTTTCCTTTATTTTTTTTATAATTTAATTCGCAAGCCATTTGAGATATTTCCCAATTTCTCCTCAGACAACTTACACTCCGAAAATTTTAAATCATATTAAGAAATAAAATCTCTGATAGTATATTTTTCAAACTATAATAATAAATAGATAGAATAAATAATATAAATAATAAATACAAATATTTTTTCAGATGCGGAGATACAAGAATGGTACAAAGGGTTCCTAAAGGATTGCCCAAGTGGACATCTGAGCGTGGAGGAATTTAAGAAAATATATGGAAATTTTTTCCCTTACGGTGATGCGTCGAAGGTAAGCTGGTGATATTTTTTAAAAATAAACTTGCGAGTGATGTATGTAGTAATTTGAGCGATTATAAAAATTGATACGTGCCTAAGCTACTGTAATTAGATAGATGATCGTGTACACATGCGGAACCTAGTCATGTAATAATTATTCTAATCCCTTTTCCTTATCCATTGATAACGCGTCGTGGACAAAGGTAACACGTTTTATTTAACATAAGCATGGCTACTAACGTCCAAATCTGACATTTTTTTCAATCTCTTTTTTAAACACGGCACAGGAAACGATTCCAATACCTAGTTTTTAATTACAACGGCTTTCATTAAATTTTTCTTCTTTAATCAGCCTGCAATATTCAACGTCTAAAAAAAACATCTCTCATTTTTTCTTTTATTCAGATTACGAGTCATGATCTGTCATTAAATTAATTACGATTACGATATGGGAATATTTTCAGTACATCTTTTTTATTTTCTAAACCACATTTTCCAATTGTATTGACCAAAATTACTAAAATAATTGAAATTTCATTTTTGAGATATTCTCAATTGCCCACATGTCAAGGTGGACAATGTCAGAACTTTTGAACTTCATTAAAATTCTTGAAACCTCTGTTTAAATTTTAAATTATCGAGACACTTGATGCATTTAAAATTTAGAGCTCAAGACTACATTTTTCTTAAAATTGAATTCCATTTCAGTTTTAATTCACATCAATAAATTAGTTTAGAATTCTGACATCTACTTGCAAGAATACGAATTTTAATTATTTATAAACACTTAATACCATTTTTGTTTCCGAATTGACATCCTGATCTAAAAATTTTAATAAATCCTGGACACTAAAATCATTCTTAATGCACTGGAATTTGTAGACTAGAATTTCATAAAGTCTTCGCTTGATTATCTCATCGCTGTCTAGCTTATAAAGTCATAGAAGCCTGAGCAGTGTTTATAATTTATTATAGCTATCATTTACGATCAGCTTTGAGCCAGCATGTCTTACTTTATTTAAGCTTCATCACTGAATCAGTTTTATTAAGACCTGGAATTAATGTCTGGTATGCTGGTGGGAAAGGAATGAGGTATTGCCGATTCTCAAAGTATTGATTTCTTATTAAGCTCTTATTAACGTGAATGTTTTTCTTCAATCTTTTTTTCTGTATTCATGCAAAACGCGAAAGTCGATATTTGGATCCACTTCAGTAAATTAAAAATTAAATTGAATGGGAAAAAATGTTGTTTTAATTTTAAAAAAAGCTTAGTACTTATTCTGTAAGATTAGTTTAGTTAAGAAGAAAGAACCATTTTTCAATAGGAAGACGGACTAAAAATATGAAATTGCAAAATTCCATCACTATAAGCACATACTTTAATCTGAGTGGGATTCTGGCCATTTTATTTAATTCGTCGTTGATGAAAGGAAAATATTGATTCGTCCGAAAACTTCTCAGCGAAAATTTGAACAATGTCGACGATTTTTAATAACGCTGAAGAAATTAGAGACTTGTAGTAGCTAAGATCTAGAACTGAGTTTGACGATGATGTTGGAGGATGAGAAAAAGTGGAGTTCGCTCCAGGTCCTCAAGTAAAAGCACATGAGAGAGAACAAGAGAGAACAAGTGCAAGTGAAAAGAGTAAAAGAGGGCTTGACTTTTGTAAGAACTAGTAGGCCAATATGCGACAGGTCATGGCTTTGAAAACAAGTTGCAATATATCTAGATTTTTGGTTGATCATTAACGATCTGTTCTATTCCATCTCATTTAATTGAAAGTTATCTTCAAAGAGGAAGA
This sequence comes from Synergus itoensis, assembly GCA_904066005.1. Lineage (NCBI taxonomy): Eukaryota > Metazoa > Arthropoda > Insecta > Hymenoptera > Cynipidae > Synergus > Synergus itoensis. Next base: position 2,528,425 of record CAJFCP010000088.1, read on the forward strand.
GAGGACGAGGTAAAATCTAAGAGAGATGTTTCATTATGTTTCAGGATACATTTCGGCAGAGAAAACTAGGCTTCAAATTATCAAAGACTAGGGTGTCAATCGATCTAGAGAACCAAGCTAATTAAAAAGGGTTAATCTTTAAATATAATTTTAGAAAAGTCTATTTGGTTTGAGCTCATTACAAGTCAGTTCTGAATATTTTAAAGTCTCACTTATTCTCTTTCCTCTGAAAACCATTTTTCCAAAGCAGATGTCTGATGAGAGTACTGTAGACAAATTACCTTCTAAATATTGACGATCCTTGTAGAAAATTGTATATATAAAATAAAAGTTTATCGATAGAGATTTGAAGATTTGAACCGCAGGCAAATGGAAGAAAAAGAAAATCGAATATGTATTTTAGCAGCGGAAGAGCGAAACGGAAATGAACTAAAACCCGTTCCTTTCTAGGCAAATTCCGCTTGAGCCAACATTATTCCTATCACACTTGTGCAATTCTCTAATTTTATTTTTTTATCTTCAGTTTGCAGAACATGTCTTTAGGACATTCGACGCGAACGGCGATGGCACCATCGACTTCCGGGAGTTTCTCTGCGCCCTTAGCGTCACATCTCGGGGTAAACTGGAACAGAAGCTGAAGTGGGCCTTCAGCATGTACGACCTCGATGGCAACGGTTACATTTCACGGCAAGAGATGCTCGAAATCGTCACGGTGAGTTAATCAGTATTTAAATAAAAAATAAACTCGAAAAGTTATCTAAACAAGTTGGAAAAGCTTCAACAGAAAACTGAAGCGAGTTCACTAGAGAATTCACCTGGGAAATTTATTAATGATGAGAAAATAGATTAGCGAGTCGATACTTTCTATGGGGAATTGGTTGAGAGTAGATTGAAATTCTTAGAGGGAATATTTTGCTCTTCGGGAATTTTTGAATTATTTAATATTGCTCAGAACTGGATGACCGCAAATCAGAATATATCTGAAAGATAAAAGATCCTGTAAGTAGAAAAATTCAAGGAAAATTATTACCTGAGAGTCCGAAACTTCGGGACACATCGAAAATTAAATTCTGCTCTAAGCATGTTATCTATTTCGAGACTTACAAATAGTTTTATCAGAGTTTCTGAAAGAATATGTCTAATTTTAAATTCTAACTGAGTGACAATTTCAAACCCTTTCTCTAAAAAGAATTGATCTTCGTGACCTAAGCTCACAATCAGAATCCATTTCCTTTTTCCTCTGAGAAACTGCTGACCGCAAAGTTGCCATGCAAGAAGTTTTGTCTAAATTGCAGGCGATCTACAAAATGGTTGGCACCGTGATGAAAATGCCTGAGGACGAATCGACGCCAGAGAAAAGGACGGATAAGATCTTCCGACAAATGGACAAGAATAAGGACGGCAAATTGTCTTTGGAGGAATTTATAGAAGGCGCAAAGAGCGACCCGTCTATAGTGCGACTGTTGCAGTGCGATCCTAGTGCACAAGCTCAGTGAGACCCTGGGCAACCGAATGTTATGCTGTGAGCGATTCCAAATCGGCATCCAGTTCAACGACGCTCGGCATGATCCACAAAATTCCAGATTTGGTTGCAGAGGAATCTAATCAACCCTAGTCCTCCAGTGCCACAACGATCAAAATAGAGATCTTGTGGACGTTGTTGATCCCATTTCGTTCACATATAAAAACACCACGATCTATTTATTTCCGTCGAGTTTAACCCCTTTGAAAATATTTATGCTCATTTATCCCTCACATTTATTTATTCTTCAATCTTGAATAAATTCCTGTAATGAACACTGAAAACAATTTCTAGCATTATTTTGGAAGGAAATAAATGTTTACCCTCTGGATCAAAGTGAAAGATCTGAAATATGATTTGCAAAGGGAAATATGAAGACTGAGATAATTATTAGGCAGAATTCAGGTTTATTAAGCTCATCAATTTGATCAACAGCGTCCTTGTAATTATAGTTGAAGTATTCATTGAATACAAACTTAGCAAAGGACTGCCAGGTCTCGATCAACGATTTTGAATGTTCAAATTGTTGTTGTGAGCTGTTCGCTGAGTATTACTAAAATCTGGATCGCAAGAGATTCCCCTGCAATCGTTCTGGTTTTCTGGATCTAAAAAGAGTCATGAAATAGTTGGACATCGCTGAACCGGAAACCGATTTTGGTGTCCAGGGCCACTGGGCCCAAGGCGCTTGCGCATACCGCAAGCTAGTCGTGAAGACTAGTCCTGTCGCTCCGTCTTGTTTTAAAGAAAAAAACTCAGTGAATGTTAGAATTTCTTTTCTTTCCGACCCCATGCTGCGTAAGGCGATTTTGTCTTGTTTTGAAAATGAAGTGTCAAAAGCTTAATTTTCAATTTGCAACCTAAGGTAGTCGCGCCTTATATTTTAATCGTTTCTTTGTATTAGCGCCTCATCGGCGTTTTCGTCTACTTCTAACACCGTTCTTTTATTAATAGTCTGTGATACATTTACAACGATGTTAAATTTAGTTCTGTGTCGCAAACTCGTGTACTTTATATCGAACTTTGTATTATATCTGCGCGCAACACGCGACTACTTGGGTTTGCTTTTTGTAAATCGTGCAAAATCTAGACTCGAGATCACGCGACAAGAATAAATGATTGAGTAATATACGAGATAACAGTTTTACTGCTTTCTCCTAAATGGTATAAAATGGTTTACAAATTTAGAGATCTAGAATAAATAGATGAATTGAAATTCAAATCTCTTCAACTTTATATGCTTACAAACCTCTCTGCTTTCGTATTTGAAATCTTTCAATTTAAATTTTTTTTTTTTCAAACACAAATTCTTTATCACGTGAGTAAACAGTTTCAACCTTGCTTTACGCAGATCGTGGTCCTTCTTTTTAAAAGTGTCTTGAAAGCTCCGAATACTCGAAGGCCAGTATAAAGACTCGAACTTTAATTAGACGCTTCAAGAATCTCGAAAAATGTATGAATATGTCTATAATCAAACCTATCTTTAGTGGAAGTGTACGCTTTTGAAATTCATCCAGCTCGATGATGTGAGGACAAATCTAAAATTAAGATCATCTAAAAAATTAGATTTTCTTTCCATAGAGCCAAGGTTTCTTAAGGTAAAAGATATTTTTAATAAAGTATAAAATAGTTTGCTCTTAATATGTACGACTGATATACTCAGAATTGTGGATCGCTTTTAAGAAACAATTTTATAATATAGGTGGCTAGTTTAGATCTTTTAGCGGAATATTACAGAGGAATCGAATTTTTTTCTTTTATATAAAGTGACTTGGCTTTATTTGTCAATTTTACCAATTTTATGCTTTCAGCCCTTTAATTAAAATTATTTATAGCTCGTCCGAGTGATTTTAAATTTTAGTAAAGGATTTTTCTACAACATTTGAAACAATTTATAACGGATGCGTGATTCTGCAAGTAATCAATACGCACTTGACAGGAGCGTAGTTACCAGGTTTTGAAAGACGAATATTGTTTATGGTCTTATATATATTTTCAAATATTTATTATTAAAGATGCTTTTAATCTCGAAGGGTTTGATGTAATTTATTCAGAAACTTGAAGGCCCTCAAGCTGGAAGATTTAAAATATTATTTTTATTATTTTTAAAATACAATTATTAATTATTATCCTTTGCTGAGAATTGAATCTGAAATCTTCTTATATCTAAAAAGACTTTAATATTCAGGAACTCAAGGTAAATAAGTCTGACTCGCATCATCGAAATGGAAGAAGGCCCTTGATCTAGAGGAATTTTAAGGTCGAACTCATTAGTACAAAGAAGCGAAGAACTGACCCTCGGCATTTCGGTGACTTTGACACAAAAAAGTTCAAGCTCGTTCGTGGCAATCGGTGGTCCGCGATTCGTGCGATTTTAGAAATTTATTTTTCGCGAATGCCTGTGTAGAATTTTGCGTGCGTGTGAATGAAAATATGAATATGAATATGAAAATGAAACTGAAAATGTGAATTCGCTAGTGTGCGTGTAGCGAATCTTATTATGGCGTGTATTCGCGTCACGTAATTATAATAAAGAGTAAAAATAGGTGCGTCGTTGTTACTCGAATAGATTCGGGTATAATTGCAAAGGAAATAAGCCTCTGCGCTACAACACGAAAATTTCGTCGACGGTGAATCATTGATATTGGTTACAACTTTATTATGTATATCGATTTAGAGATGATTTAGCAAGAACCTAGGTTTTTATTTGCGTTTGCGTGTGATATACCACAATGAACTTGTCCTTATTTCGAAATAATAACATAAAAGGTTTCTTTCTTCCTCTCCGATGCTACGTGGAAAGTGTGACATTAGCGTTTTATCCGAGAGAAAGAAAGCAGCGTGAGATTTTAACTTTTAGTTTCTAATTTAGATATTTAGTTACTTATCTTATTTAATTTGCCATCTCATAACTTGCACCTCGTTATACCTTTTGTCATGAAATTAAAATAAACAGTTAACCATTCACGCTACTGATTAAGTTGAGATTAAAACGTCTCTATTATACTTCCTAGGTGTAAATCTGTTCGTCTCGTGCTCATTAGTAGATAAGTCACAAAAATAACTATGACTATATCAAATTCTAATCTGCAAATATGTCTATGGGATAAATACAGGGTGTCCCACCACCTATACAACTACCGGTAATATATGGTAGAGCACAAAAAAAGAAACAGAGAAGTCCTCTGGCAAATTTTGATCTGGGCCTTAATTTGGGCACAGTAAAGCTTTAAAGTTGGGCATAATGAGCCAATTATGTGCTCTATCACATATTACCGGTAGTTGTATAGGTGGTGGGACACCCTGTATATGCATATATATGTATTATACATACGAGAGGAAAGAAGAAAGAAATTATTAACCTCATTAAAATTAAATGACAGATTTTAAAAAGTAAATCTTAAAGTAAACGATTACTAAACGAATTATATTGTATAAAATACCGCAGCAGCAAGTGCTTTGTCTCTATTGGGAAAATTCTCTTACTTATTGAACCTCTCTAACGTTAATGTTTTCTAGTTAAAGTCGATCAGTGCTGTTATCGCATACTAGAGAGTATACTAATTTTATACTAAAATATCCCCGTTGTGGATTCGCCTTCAATCAACAAGACGCCTATCGCGTTCGCTTTTGTCCCATGCTCAACCCGTTTTCTGAAAAGGTCCTCTGTTAGTTAGCCTTACGTAAAAAAATAATAAGACTTAATAAAAGACTTATGTCACTAGGGATAAAAAACGTCTTTTACTATTATGAGGCCCAAGAATAACTGATCACTCGACTATATTCTCCGCATAATTTATGTAAAATTTCACTCTCAATCACAAATCAAAAGATAATTTAATGGAACAATTCGGAAAAAGGGTTGAGTTTTTCAAGGACGGATTTCGCTGATTTCTGCATTTTAAACAAATTTCACAATTGCGAAACGATTCTCGATGTTAAAACGATTCCTGGAGTTAAAACAATTTTGAAATTCAAAATATTTCTGAAGTTTAAAAAGATTATACGATTTTGGAATGTAGGGAAAATAAGAATCGCGCATGTGCTACGAGTAACTTTACTATGCATGTTTATAATAGAGATGCACTTTCTATCTCTTATTAGTGTCCTTTTTCTCCTCAGGAAAACTTGTCTCTAAATTAAAATACTGTTATATCCTAGAAGCGTTATTACTGCAATTCGATTGCGGCGATTGAAGCTATGCTAAAAATGAGAAACGTTCTGTAAGATTGTATGCGTCAAATTGGAATGTCTATGTTGGACGCGGATTCAGAGGTTTTCCAAGTGGACTGGTTTGATTCTAAAGTCATAATGCGGATAACGAGAATCATTTTATAACGATTTTCAACCCACTTGGGTGTTCATAACTCTACTGATTCGTTTTACTCAAGTGAATTAATTGAATTTCCGAATGGCGAGTTGCAACGATAGCTCTTCGTTCACTTTTTTATATCCACCAGTTTTTCTTTTTTCAAATAAAAAGTTGAAACTCTCTCTAATTAAAGGGAGATTATTACTAATACTTCATGCTAACATTTCGTTATTATTTGTAAATTCAAAGAAGCTTTATTGGTGCTTAAAGGAAATGCTTTCGAATTTATCTCATGTCAATAATTGTTGACCTTCAAGAGCTTGAAATCCATAAATGTTGACCGTTTTTCTGCATTAGAGATCCAGATATTCGAATTTTGGAAACTTTCCAATTAAATAAAAAGAATTTAAAAATAAAATATCAATAATTTTCTATGAAAGACCCTTGGAAAATCTCATCCAAGGCTGCCTTACAACGAAATCCAAAGGCACTTACTCTAAAATACTCGTTTTCAATTTCCTTTCACTTCGGCACAAGTCACAGTCTGTGTGGTCCTAATTCAATCGATGGTATTGAAACTGACACCGATTTCAGTTTCAATCACAAACGCAAGGTCAGCAAGCACAAAAAATCAAAACATGTTTCTCTGTGCAGAACTTTTCGCAATCATTGTAATACTTCTTAGTACCTATTCGTTATTTGTCTACTTATGCTCGTTTCGTAGGTTACAGTTACGGTAAGTTATTCGCAAAATGATGATCTGTGGAAAGAAAGTTGTGTACAATAAATTGTAAAGGTCAATCGGGTTCGTACCCTTAAATATTTTCGATTTATAATAATATAGAAGTTTCAAAAAGTGGAGATCAGAGAACTTTAATTCAGTATCAATTATAATGTTGTTGTATTGATCTGTGCGCGTTACGATTATACGCAGAAAGAATAGATATTTATACTTTACATATGTTGTTATGTATTACAAGAAGAATACTGAAAACAAACTTTGCTTAAATCCACTTACTGTCTACGTATATTTGAAGATGTTTCGTAAACTAAGACAATTTTTAAGTTAAAATTCAAGTCCTTCTTTCAAGAAGATTTTAAATTGTTTTTAAATTTTATGGAAATTGAGCTTTAAATTTCGAGACATGCTCTAAAAGAATATTAGAAAATCCCTACAATCAAATTCTCATTTAAGGCTTGAATCCTTTATTTATTAAATTTTCTTCGCATGAGTAATTTGTAGATTGTAAGCACGACTTTTTAAAACGTTTCGAACATGTTTTTTCTGTCCTTTCGCTGTCTGCGGTTGACTCTCAAATACTCCACATCTAAACAGTGTCTCGATCGATGTCATTTCATCAAGGCTTTCAAACTAATTCCTTTGACTCTGATTACAAATATATCCTAAGATCCACCCGAAGGATTATTTCGAAATCAGATGGGAAAGGAAATCAGTTTTGAACTTAATTGAGTGTCACTTAAAGGAAATCCTAAAAAGATGCCAAAATATGTTATACGAAAATGTGTTATAATTTATATAAAATTAAGAGTGTATTTCATTATAACTGCAGATATTTGTAGTCAGGAACAGATATTTGTAAACTGGAATAGAAGTGACTCGCAGTTTCGCACAAGAATTGTTTTTGCCCCTGAAATTAATTTGGCAATCAAATATTTGGTTTGAAAAAAAGTGTAATGGAATTTTTCTTTTGCTGCAAAATTTTTAAGTTTGCCCAAAAATTCATTTTCTAAAATTGGGATGCAATTTGAAAAATTTTCATTTAAATTTTTCCCAAAAGCAGTTGCGATTTCTGCATGTATAGCAGAAGTGGAATTCTATGCTGTAACGAGAATTTCATCTCTTCCAAAGTTGGTTTTTTTTTTTTTTGTAAAAAAGAAAGTTGCACAGCGAACTAAATAAAGTGTTAAGACGGAAATATAGGGTCTTCTTTCTTAATTTTTAAAAGAATTTTAATTTAAGGAGACTATAAAATTTAATTGATGCGTGAATCTTGAATTTTAATTTAATTTCGATTTTCCATTGTTTTTTTTTTTATACAAAAATAGCAGAACGCAGCGACATTTCTTGTTCATCTCATCAAGATAGGTTCGAACTCATTATTCGCCTCGTTATCTGCAAAAGTATCTGCAAAACGTGAGTTGAGTGTTGATTACTTTTATCCGACCTCTTCTCTCATTCTGGCAACTAATTTCTCGTTATTTATTACGTAAGGTAAGATAAAAAAGGAAATTGCTATTTTTATGTTACTTTATTTAAAAAAAAGTTTTTAATTTATTTTAATTTAAAACGCTTCAAACTGGAGAGTTTATAAATCATATCGGTAAATAGAAAAATGTTATAGAAATAATAGAAAAATAAATAGAAAGAGCTAAAAAGTAAAGCTTGAAAAATAATAACAAGTCTCACAAATCTCTGTTTGTGAAAACAAAGCTATTTTGTTTTTCCTTCTGCTACTAGAGATAAATGAGTGCATTAGCAAGCTGGAAAGCTCGTTACGTACGATTTACGAGTTGAAGACTTCACCTCTTGAAATTATAGACTTCTCCACGATGTCTCTAATAATAAGGAAAGTTGTAAAATGTTTTATGACTTCCCTGGACGTAGCAAAGAGCTTTCTTTTTTCTCCATTATCCATAAACTTAAATAAATTTTTATTTTTTCACTTGAGAGTGAAAATTATTGAATTTAGCTGTAAATAATATTTGCATTTACTCTGCTTTTTTCAGGTAAGCAGGCATTATCTTATAAGGAGTGAAGGGGCGTTTTAATAGAGTTTTTGTAGTCATTATGAGTTTGGTACGATCGTCGAGAAGTTCGCGTGTTGTCGCTGAAGTAGGTTACCGAGATTACCACTAGAACAGAGGCCATTACTCGTAAACTCTATACTCAAATTTTGCTCTGATTAACCCTTCTAGACTTTGATATATCTAAGTAAGTAGACACAAAAAGTAAGAAAAGCTACAATTTCCAAGAAAACTATAAGGAATATGATCCCGTGATAAGCCTCAAATCCTTCTGCCTAAATTGCATCTTCTGAACTCTGAATTTCTCAATAGCCAAGTTTATAAACGGTTTTTACAGCGGTTCTGAAGATCAAAAGTTTCTCTTTACATTTAGAAGTTTTCCAAACTCAGAAAATGTCCGAAAATTGTGAAATATGGATATTCTTGAAAAACATACACGATCAGAACGTGAAAAAAAAAATTTTAAGTAAATGCAAGAATACTTTTTGAGGATAAAGGACACTAAAAGACGAAAAATCTAAAATTTTGAAGATCAGTGTATTTACATATCGTTTTTTTACAATGAATAATGTTCTAATTATTAAACGTACGAGCCAAACATAATTCCTCAGAAGTAAAAGCCTCTATTATTTTCAGGCGATGAGAATTATCCTGACACCGTCGGAAATTGAAAACGTGTCAGAAAATCTAAAAGCTTCCTTAAGCAATTTTAAGGCCACTGTCTGATATTTCTTTCCGCAAATTAAAACTTGTTCTTCAAAGAGAAATCCAGCAGGTTTTGAACTAAAACTTCAATAAAGTGTTGAGCTCATTCAATTCAGTCGGCTTGATTTTGAAAAACGACCTACAAGTCTCAGGCAATCGTACTTTGATTTTTTGCGAGAACAGTCCCTCATAAAGTCATAAATAATAATTTCGGATCACATTGCTAAAGCTTAAGAGACTTCTATAAATCTCGAATTTAACGAAGATCGAGATTTCATCTCTGCTCTTAAATGCATATAAGAAACATCCAAATGATTTCAGTCGTTTTACCAAAAATGCTCGGATGCGGAGACTGTTCTTGCAAAACTGCTTCAAGTCTTATAATAATAATTTACAATAATAAACGATAATGATGATAAGTAATCTGTATTTTCACGCGTGAAATACAGAAACAACATATTCGTTGAATAATACATAATGAGGAAGATGTTAGTTAAGATTGAATAAAATAACAACTGGGGATAAATAATTATTAAAATTATAAATAATTAATTGTGATAGCAACTCGCTGCTCGACGATTGTACGTCGATGCATTTGCCATTGAACATACAAAATCGTATCGTAATTCGAAGCCGGTGCATCATACTAAAAAGATCTTTAAATTGTGTTATTCGAAATGTTGATTCTGAATTTTGCATTTTACCGAATATGTATTAAATTGAATCCCATTTTAATTGTAACAATATTGATGGTTGTTTTGATAGGCGTATGCTGCACTTTCCTCGATATCGCGGGAATATGCCACTTGTAAAGAGTCTCTCAGAGAATCTTTTGGTACTTGAGACTGTAGTATGCTCGAGTATGATAACTGTAGTACCTGGAGGCATGTACCATGTGGGTGATTTCACGCATATCTGCTGATCGTTTAACACTTGGATTCTTATTCTTTAAGGCATACATTCTAATTGCCCTTTCTGCCCACTCCTGGGCCCTTGGCTCCTCACGATTAATTCCTTTGTTTCGTTTATTCATCCAGTCGATTACATCGTTGTAATAATTCTGTCTGCAAAGTTAAAATTTTATTCATATATATATTGAACCGGCTTGGAGACTATCAAATATTTTTTTAATATTCTGCTAAAAATCAAGATACTTGAAATTGATTATTTTCTCATTTGAAAGCATTAAAAAAAAAAAATTACCTGTAGTCGTAAAGGTAGCGATAGTTGAGGAAAAGCGGTCGAACCCAGTGATAAGTGTAATGAGGGGGGGCACATTTTTCCCGGGGGCCGCTGGGAACTACAATTTCTCCAGCATCTCCTCCTGCCGCTGCTCCATCTGCTGCAGGTTCATCAGCTGCGGGTATATCATCCAAATCCCACGATGGTTCGTCATCCATTATTTCGATTTGTTAATTCTAAAAAGAAAAACAATTTATCGATGAAAACTAAAGAAAAAAATTAATTCAACAAATTCTACTTTGAACCCACGAGTTCAAAGTCAAAATATTTGAAAAAGAATCTTAAAATTGACATTCTCTTTTTGTTTACATTATTACGTTTTACTTTAAAGTCTACACCCTATAAACAACAGTAAAAGTAAAGAAAAATCTCTCAGTAGATTTCAAATAAATTGAAATATCTAAATCGAGCATCCGTTATCCAATGTCGGTTCATTGTTCATTCCAACAATCCTAATAATGTCAAGCACGAGTCAGGAACACTGATTCACATATACATAGCATAGAAGAAGAACTGGCCTGATTGGCACGATTCTAATTACCACACTCAAAGAAAAGAATTTCTTCCGAATAAAACACCCACTTAAAAACATAATGCACTACATTTTTGAAAAGTAAAAGTTCAGTGTCAATTCATTCGGTTCTTTAATCCGATTTGAAACTTTTTGAATTTTTTTATAGTATGAGGCTCTTGATTTTTATATTTCATTTGTGGGTCGATTTTTTTAATTAAACACTAACACTCTTTAGAAGGCACAACACTTTGATACATGGACCTTTGTTAAATTGTATTGTAGAAACAATACAAGTGTGACGAACCTGTTAAGGTAACCCGCTATGTTCGAAGCACCTGCACCGACTGATTCTCAAAAAACACCCTCGCGCCTCGAGTTGCTCGTCACGCCCGAAGCCCCTTGCCTTGTTTCATGCTTTTATTTTAGCTTATAACATTTTCTCAACCTTCCCCTGACTTCCCCTGCGAAAATCGTATAGGACAGAGTAGAGGGGGTTCTGGCACGGACTTGTCATAGTGTTTCTTGGCCTCACTCTTGTGACCACCCTGATGACAACGTCCCTCAATTCTAGCATTAACCGTGAACGAGGTTCTTAAAAAAGCATTTTTTAAGTGCAGTACCCCTTTTTATTGAAATTTTAGACTTGATTTTATAGCGATTAGGAAAAATCAGGTGAGATCATCAATGCTTTTCAATTCATGTAAGCAAAATCACTTAAATTAGGGTCCTTTTATTCAAATGCGTGGATATAATAATTATGGTTGAAACTTCTGATTATTTACCACAAATAAATGTTAATCGCAGAATAAATTTCCATCCCTTTGTTCACTAATTCTCTCTCTCTCTCGTTGTGAAGAGACACCAGGGAATTTCAACCATCGAAATTCTAATTACTTGGAGTTTTCATTTTTTTTGACATTAATTTTAATTAGAAACCACGTTCTGTGCTGAAAAAAAAATTAAAATAAAAGTTTGCTTGGCAGTTACGAAGCGTACTATTCAATTCGTTAGAAAAATAAGGTCTAATTATCAGAAATAATAATTTCCTATGTTTACGGAAATTATTCTTTTTTTTCGTATTAATTAGCACCATTTTTTAATACAAAAATACTGCAATTCAATATTAAACATTCATACTTCGTATCAATATTGAAAATCAAATCACAATACCTGGATATGAATACCAAAGGAAAACTTGACCACGTTTCTAACTGAACTCAAAAAATAATCTAACTGAAGATAATTAATATCCTAACCGGTATTAATTGCAATGCAATTGTCAAATGAAGGTTAATCTATTGATGTAGACACTGTATCCGATCACCTGATATTTATATTGCACACTCATTACTTAAATATAACTGGCGTTAATATGACATTAATAATAATAATGTCGGTTTATATTTTTATAAACTTATTAGCTTACATTTATATTATTCTTTTGGAATGAATGAATTAAATATATTTATTTTAGAAATCGCAAGAAGTTTTATACGCTATAATTGAATTAAAATCAGGAAGCGAGGAGGCAATTAGGAATTGAAGGCAGGGACTGAAAGTTAATGGTGCAATTAAATTAATCAATGTCTATCAAGATCAAGGTTACAACTCGACGAACCTTCGCCAATTCTCTTAACCAGTCTTTGTTATGAGTCACTAAAACTCTGATTCCTCTGATCCGTTTACTGCGATTTAGGATCTCTTACTTTGATCTTGAAAACTTCAGTTCTGCTGACATTTAGTATAATTTTTAAATAAATGAATTATCATTGAAGTTGTGGTATAATTATAATTGAAAACTAGTTTTATATTTTGACGTGTTTTTCTAGAATTTTGGTCTTGAATATATAAACAATTATTTGAAAGAATTATTAAATGTTTCCAGATTGGAAAATAATTAATTAAGGATAAAGAAATCAAGATAATTGATCGATAGGTACTTGATTTATAGTAAGTAAACCGTGTCAGGTGTGTCGAAATTTGACTCTTGCATCGATCAGAGCTATTTGACCATGATGATCTCGAAAATAAGAGCGATCTGTTACGAACATCCTATCAATAGCAGCAGGCATGTGTCATAACGTACATCTCATTTATTAATTATTGAATTGCATATAAATTAAGAAAAACTTGCAGTACTACAAATAAAAGAAAGGTTTGAATAAATAGTAGAGCAAATCAATTATATGTAATTATATTTTTTTTATTTTGAAAACAAACATATTCAAGATATATCTTATTTTTTATCTCCATGTACAAAGATACCTACATATACTTGAATAATATAAATAACTAGATTTTATATTTTATAATATAACGATAAATTTTACAGGTATAACAAAGGACAATAATTAAAATACGACGCACACAGCACACAAAATGACAATATACAAATATTATAGGACAATCACATTTTTCATGTGAGGTGAGATTATTTTTCACTTGTACTAATTTATTTTCTTCGAAGGAAAAAGTAAAAGTTTTGTTAGTTTTGTTATCGTTGAGAACAAGTTTTACGTAAAATTATTTTTGTATATAATGTAAATTTTAAAAAGAGAATTTCCTGTTTTTTAGTCTGTATTATTTTATTATGAGGATTATCAACATTGTATCTCTTTTATGCATAATACCGATGGAAAAATGTTCGTCTGACCAATGACGGCTTAATCTACTGGGACCATTACTGCAGGTATAAGTTGAAACAGGGATAAATATCTAGTTATTTTACAGAGATTGCAGGCTTGTCTGACCGTCGATTTCTTTCTCTATTTAAGTGCCGTTCCAATAATAAAACAAACGTGTTCAATTAATTGAATTTCAAATAATAATAACGAAAATATTTATTTCTCATATATTAGTGTATAAATAAATAAAATTATTATCAAAAAATAAATCCTAGAGATTTAATTTATTTTTTAAATTCGTTTAGTTTTTACACTTGATTGGTAACTTTCCTACTGTTTATTTGCGTCTTTCTTACAATGGCACACAAATTCTTTAAGTTTTGAATGTGAAATTTTTCGTTCTAGTTTTTTTTCAGGAATTTGATTTTTTAAATAGAGAATTTTGTCTAGAAAGAGACACTCTTCTTCCTCTTTGACACATTTGAGTAAGGATTTGAGAAGGGAGGATTATCAGAAAGGACATTATCAGCAATCAAGGAATTGATTCTGGATCGCAATGTTGTCGGTGATTCATCTCGTTCTGGTGAGTTAATTTTCGTCCATTTCGTCATCGGTTTCGGCGGCGCTGGTTTATCGGCTATTTCGACTGCTGCCAGTTTCCTGTTTCTCTCCATTCTCTGGACCAAGGACATATCCTCTACGTTTTCCTCCTCATTGTTAAACTTCCTGTTGTGACGCTGGAAAGCACTGTCCGCTTGTTCTAAAGTTGTTTTGGCCCTTTCGATTTCTGCGTTCAAGTCGATCATGTCAAACATTCTGTCCTGGAAGCCAAAACATACTCCGACGTGTAATGCTCATAATCTTACCTAATTTACATCATATTAAAAGCAAAAGGATGAGAAACTGAAATTTCATATTTCAAGGGTTCGGAAAATACATGAAATATTGACAGTACGTCATTAAAAATAATAAAGTATAAACAAACAATTTACATGAAAACGTCAAGAGAGTTTTCATATTTTTATTAGAAAATAAAAATCCTATTTCGTTCCCTTTTCACTATTTTACACAAATTCTTATTGGTTATTAATATTTTTACAGCAAAATAAAGATTAAAGGGCTCAAGAAGAATAAAGAGAAGAAGTCCAAATACAAGTATTAACTAAAATTAGAAGTGAGACTTATTTTGTATTCCATAATAATAATAATAATTACTCAGATATCATTGGTACAAAAAGCCTTGGAGCATGTTGTCGAATCTTTAAGCAGAAACAAACTTCAATACGTTTTGCCTATAAAAAGAAAGATAACTTTAATTGAAAACATATAACGCAGTTTAATTTTAGAAAACTTCCAGTTGTGAACAACCAATCACATATTAGCAGGGTCGGCGCAGCCCATTTTTTCCATGTATGGATTTACGATGGGGGGGGGGTAGGCCGAAATTTTTTTCTTTGCTTTTTCTTTATTTGAAAGAAAATGTTTTCCTTCGTACATTTCTAGATATAAATTCGTTTAATACTTTGAAACAAAAATCATTATCTTTCCAGACAGTTTTTCATGTATGGAATTTCCATATATGAAAATTTCCATGTATGGATTTATCCATGGCATCCATACTGTCTGCGCCGCCCCTGAAACCATGTTGTTGTCAGCCATCTAATTTAAATAGAATTTCCCCAGACACAGTAGAAAAGGTCTGTAAGAGTCAGACATCGAATTAGATGGCTGACAACAACATGGTTTTAATAAAAATCCGGATAATTAGAATATAATTTTGCACATTAAAAAACGTGTCTGAACACATCATGCCTTTTCTACTTGTGCAAATAAACAGTCTTTCACTAATGGCGCCAGTGAGCCCTTAGTAGTAAAACCATGTTGTTGTCAGCCATCCAATTTAAATAGACTTTCTCCACAGACACAGTAGAAAAGGTCTGTAAGAGTCAGACATCGAATTAATATATAAAATAAAAATCCGGATAATTAGAATATAATTTTGCACATTAAAAAACGTGTCTGAACACATCGTGCCTTTTCTACTTATGCAACTTAACAGTTTTTCATTAATGGCGCCAGTGAGCCCTTAGTAGTAAAACCATGTTGTTGTCAGCCATCTAATTTAAATAGACTTTCTCCAGACACAGTAGAAAATGTCTGTAAGAGTCAGACATCGAATTTATATAAAATAAAAATCCGGATAATTAGAATATAATTTTGCACATTAAAAAACGTGTCTGAACACATCGTGCCTTTTCTACTTATGAAACTTAACAGTTTTTCACTAATGGCGTAACTGAGCCCTTATTGTTAGTAGTAAAACCACGTTGTTGTCTGCCATCTAATTTAAATAGACTTTCCTCAGACACAGTAGTAAAGGTCCTATAGAGTTAGACATCGAATTAATATATAAAATAAAAATCTGGATAATTAGAATATAATTTTGCAAAATAAAAAAACGTGTCTGAGCACACTGTGCCTTTTCTACTTATGCAACTTAACAGTTTTTCATTAATGGCGCCAGTGAGCCCTTAGTAGTAAAACCATACAGGGCCGACGCAGCCCATTTTTTCCATGTATGGATTTACGATGGGGGGGTAGACCGAAATTTTTTTCTTTGCCTTTTCTTTATTTGAAAGAAAATGTTTTCCTTCGTACAACATTTCTAGATATAAATTCGTTTAATACTTTGAAACAAAAATCATTATCTTTCCAGACAGTTTTTCATGTATGGAATTTCCATACATGAAAATTTCCATGTATGGATTTATCCATGGCATTCATACTGTCTGCGCCGCCCCTGCATATTAGTTTATGATTCTCACAATATTAGTACTTCCTTAGTTCATTGCAAATTAGTCAAAATATGAAAAGAAATGTTAATATTTCTATAATTCTACTTATGTGAATATTATGATTTCCCTCGAGCCCTTCAATTTTTATAGAGAATGAAAAAAACGCTAATCTAAATTTCGTAAAAAGTTTCTATTGACAATTATTAAAATATTACATACATATTATTAATCAAAATGATTTCATGTATTTATTTTTATTATGTCAAAAATTGCATATTATGTATGGTTATTATATATTTTAAGAAATTTATCATTATTTGATTAAAACAAAAATGATTACTGATTTAAGTTTTGGATTTTTTTAATCAAATAAAAATATAACCTGCATATCTCTTCGTTTGCGTCTCAAATCTGCTAAATCTTCCTCAAAAGCGGCAGCAGCGCGCTCTTTGAATCGTCGATGAGTTGAAACAAATTCATCCTCGAAATTTTCTTCAGGAATCGCTCGACCACGTCCATCATAAATATAATCCAAGTCATCATATTCGTTGTAATTTCCTGCTAAACCTCGAGATCCTGAAACGTTAGTGGACAAGCAAGCAGTTAGTACTAAAAAAAAAAAAATAATAAACTTCTTAATTCATTTTACACCAGATGCTGATAAATTCACCTCAAAAAGGGCCTATCGTAATTTCTTATAATTTGTTCTCCATTGACGAAATAAATAAAATGTTGAATCAATAAAATAATTAATTATATAATGATATTAAAGATATTTTCGTTTCAAAATTTAATTTAAAAAAAGATATACAAGGAAACACATTTCCTTGTCAATTTCCCAAAGTAGGCTGGTAATTGCAATTTAGGCACCTGCGTGGAAAATAAAATCTACTACTTACAGGGTAAAATAGCAAAAGTGCAGGAAAAAATAAAAAGGAATATAATACAAGGGGTACAAGAAAATACAGCGGATACAAAGCAAAAATCACGACAAGGAAGACAGAAGAATTCCTCAATTCACGTTTATTTTTATAAGAAAGGGAGGATACACTTGGATATTTTTATTTATTATCTCATACAAATCGATGGAAAGATCAAGTTTATTTACCTTTATTTCAACCTGTCATGTACATTGCGATTGGTTTATAAAAACGCGTGACACTTGACAAATTCGGACATTTCACAATGTTATCATGTCTTTTTTTTTTCATTTTTTCTTTGTTATTTTTATCATTTTTATTTGTGGGGTGATATAGTAAGGTCAATAAGGAATATGTGAAGGTATTCAGTTGAAAGAATTTTGCCTGGGTCTAAATTTCAGAACTGCCGATCAATTTTAAAAAACTTAATTTAATTTAATATATAAAATTTTTGGCTCAGCAATTCTTTCAAAAATCATAATCAATCTCTACAATAGGTTCGCCTCAATTTAAAGTACAATAAATTTTCGATTGTAATATTAATGTCTTAATTAGAAACTAACATGTTTCTCGGAACGTTCAGATCGCTCAGAGCGCATAGAAGTTTTGCTACTGACATTACTTGAGGCTAATAAGCTATCATCAGCCATAGCATTCTCATTAACTAAGGCCCTAAGAGCAGCAGCTCTTCGCTCCCTCTTAGCTGTTCTCTCTGCCATTTCCTCCATTTCCGATTCAAGGTCATTGAGTCTAGCTTTGGTCATTTTAGCCCTGTTAGCAGCAGCACTAGAAATATCCTCTAAATTGTCTGAAGTATCCAGCAATTTCGACCACCTAGTAGGTCTCTCTTCCGGAGTATCGGGTTCTTCAGTCAAAAATTTAGGACGTCTCCTAAAGGCAGATTCAGCATCCTCCAGTGCAGATTTAGCCGACCTGGCACTATCGAGTAAGAGCTTTTCTGACCTGGACCTGAGACCAGAAGATTCAGACTCCATTCCTTCGGATGTTGAATCAAGACTAAAAGCTGCAACTCTTGACTTCAGCTTTCGAGTTGTGGCTGAGACTTCATTGGCAAAATCTTCACTTAGAGGAAGTCGACGGCTTCTAGAAGTTCGTTGACCTCGGATATCGAAGACAGTTTCATCGCCATCGTCAAAGAAAGATTCGTGGTTGATGGATGCCAAGGGACGGGATCGAGGTTCGAATTCTGATTCGGTATCACGACCGAAGGTAGACTGCCGACTGCCTGCAAGGTCGCGGCTCCCTGCAATCCAGCAAAAGTCGTTGAAATGTAGCATTCAGGTTTCAACGACACTTCCAATCGAAGCAGTCCTTCTCGTTTTACCCTCTTTTTCCTCTCAGATATTTCACTCAGAATATAATTTATCGAATTATAATTAACTTGATTTGAATTATTTCAGTAAGTGTAAAACATCTCTAATTCAGGATAATTTTTACTAAATACTTTTCATTCTTTGCAACTCTGTATCGAAAGTACCAAAATGAAAAATGTATCCGTAAACAATTTTCTAATGTCAATTAATTGAGATAAAGGTAAAGGTAAAGGTAAAGGTACCGATTTTGTCTTCAATATCTTTAGGAAATTTAATTTCAATTATCCTTAAGAAATTTAAAGATTTGGGTCGACGAACGAGAAACCTATAATACACGTACCTACTGATGTGCATGAACTTGTGCACCGATTTGCACCTGCAATTTGTCATCGTCGACCTTGTTTTCTCAACGCAATTGCTCCAACGATTGCGGAAATAATTCTCCACCGAAAGTAGTTCAAGGCCATTACGCACGCGACATTAGCCAAACCGACGACAGTTTTAAATTTAGCGCCCCTCTCGCATTTTCTCAAATACATCCTCGTTTCCCACGAATTTCGTCTTTTTACCCAGCCAACCTTATTCATCACATGTCTAATATTCCAATTACATAGGTACTGAATGACTCAATGCCAAGGCTAATACAAAACCTTTTCTCGTGTAAGGTCAATCAAATCCGGATGTTGACAGTTCTTTCCATTGGACAAATTTCATTTTTTTAGGGCCGAGTTATTTTTCAGATTCTAATAAAATTTATTATTTTTAGTTACATTACATTAAAATCTTGATAACTTTAGATCAATGCTCAAACTATAAGGGGAGGTGTCACGTCTTCTGTTTTTAATATCATTTTTCTTTTTTTTACTTGATTAGTATACTTTGTATTTAATTATTCGTAGGATTTTTTTCGTTTCTAAATAATATTATGGCGAATATACTCTAATCAGGTTATTCTTATTTTCATTAATTTTCTTCAAGATAATTGTCTAACAAAGTAAAAAGAAAGAAGGAAGGATGGTAGTGCTATCCAAATATTGAACCGTTGATCACAGTCGCGAATTATACGAACGCACTGGACTTCCGTCGATACAAAGTCAGACGTTTAGAAAAGTAGACGTTTATTCAACAGCCAAGTTCCAATACAATAATGATTATGGACAACAATAGGATTTGATGCACGTGACAATAGACACATAAATCGGGAAACACAACAAAACTGTATTTGCACGCCCTTTTTCAAACGATGGGATGCTGATTAGTCAGAATATAACGATTTTTATGTATTGCTGTCTTTAAATGATTCCCTTATAAGTAAAATATCAGACTAATTAAAAATAGTCAAGTTATTGAAAGTTACCATTAATGAACTATTTTACGAATTATAGAAATCGTAGCCATTTGCACCAATTATAGAGAAAAATATTTTTTGTGAAGCAAACGAAGGAAAATCAAGAGCAAAGGCAGCAATTTTTGATTAATTGAGTAAGACGGGATTTTGGGGGCTCGAGGGTGGTTTTTAGATTTCTAGTTTGCTATTATCACGGAACAAAACGTCACGAGCATTCTAAACAAGTCCACGAAGAGGGGAGACGAGTGGGTGGACGAGAAGGATGCATACGTTTTCATTCCTTTAAAACCATTTCGGAAAACGACTGAAGATGTTACCGATGTCGCTTCGGCGTGCCGCAATTTCATCGGCAAGTGAGTTTCTTGGTTCAGAGAAAAGAGGACGGCCGCTGTACTTCCGGTCAAGATGGTCCACCATTGGTTTGTAATAGGACTCTCCCTTATCGTAGTTGCACCCATAGACCCGCGTGCGTGGCCTGCTAAGAATCGGCCTCGACATCTTTAGAGGACTGGTTTATAGCTTCTGAAAGAATTAAGAGCTATTTTATTTGAATGAAATTGATTGATGACAACTCTTCTGTTTACACTTGCATTAGCCATTTAATTGGCTCGATTTACGAAGAAGATCTTTTTACAGACGTGAAGATTATTTATAAAAATGATGAATCTATAAACACGCATAAATTGATACCCTTTGCTTTTGTTATGTCCTCCGATTTTCAAGCTATATCCGAAATTAGCGAAATGAAAGAATATATCAGATGTAACGAACGTAAAAATAGGCAACATTGAACAACATGTTCTTGGATATGTAATGGAGTAAATTTACACTGATGATGTCGATAGCAAAAAGCTATATGTAATTCAATGTAGAGAAATTACAGTAGAAGTATAATAACATGTTCTGTATGTGTTATAAATACGATGCGAGAAATAAAACCATTGTGATATATACATTTTCCATTAATGCACCTATAATAATTATGTGCATATTAAAACTACTACAAAATAAAAATGCAGTTTTAAAAAATTAAGATTCCTTTATAGCATACGTTTATGGATTAATATTATTTATTGCTTATTTTTATTATTATTATTGCTATATAAAAAATAGTATAAAATTTTAATTTTTTCTGATAAATTATCAATATTTAGAACTTAACTCGATTATGGCAATATAATAGGTAATTGAGACACGCGGGAGTTCTGTGTCTGAGTCTGAGGAACTGTTAAAACTGGAGCGTGTACAAAAATAGATTGTATCTAATTTTGTGCCCGTGAATCGAACTGGCACGGCGCAAATCACCGAACGTAGTTATTCGTACAACCAAATGAAAAGCAACTGTAACTTTTTTTTTGAATTTTTAAGGAATTTCCAATCTTTTACTCCAATCTTTTCTCTCTACTCTACTTATACATTTCAAACCATCCATTAATTTTGTATAGTGATAAGAAACACTGGATATTTGAATTGGATATTTTAGAATAATACTTTTGAAACATGTTAAAGTTGCTGAAAGCTTTCGAATGAAAATTTAATGTAGTCAACACCTAAAAAGTAAAAGTAATAAAAATTATACATGATTTGTGCATTCGTTTCATTTAAGTGAAAAGTTTTTATTATATACTCTTGATTTTGGCAAGGTTACACTCATCAATCATTACGGAAGCATTGAAGCATCTGTGACATGAACAGATTCGTGGTTTGCCAAATGACTTGCATACAGATGCATGCCATTGATGTAAACAATGCATTTATTGGCTCCTATAAAATATATGACATTTATCGATAAAGATTTATACCGTCCTATAAAAAGTCATTTATGTTTGTTCATATTTCAATAATATACTGTTCCATTATAAAAAGATTATATGAGTCTTCTGAACTGATTTTCACTGCTACTAGAAAATCAATTTAAATTATAAATCATTCACAAGACCTGGTTATTTATGACTAATTGTACCCACAATACATAAACTATACATCAGAATTGTGATGCAGAGGAAAACTTCAGATGTCTCAACAATCTCATTCCAAGAAATAATGTCTTAAATTAAGCTTTTTCATTTAAAATTCATGACGTTAGTTTAAATAAGTGAATGTAAACAGTGACACAAGAGCGTGGGCAAATTACAAAATTTTGGTAAACATATTTTTTAGCTATATATAAAATCTTAATGACAACAAATTCACGAATTCTTCCTCCAATTTTCTGTCTCAAATAGAACACAGTTTTTTTCAAATTTTATATGAAAATGTCCGAGTTTATTATTTGCAATAAAAATTTCTCGAAAATATTAATTTTTAGAATTTATAAGGCAAGTAAAAGTTTAGAAATTAATAGTATATTACACATGTCAAATTATCGTGTAAAAAATAATAAAGAAAAACTCTTAGTTCATCTGGATTTTGTTGTTTTTTTCACAAACGGAAACGAGTTAAAAATAAAAGTGTTGACGTCGAAATCGCAGAGGTACAAAAATTTTATATTCTGACAAAAGATATATGTAAATGTATCGAACTAATGTTGGTGTCTCTTCCCACAGATTTAAAATCTATTTCAGAATAATGCTTCTGATGTCTACCGAGAAATTTCTTAATGGATTTTCAAGAAGGTTTCGACATTAGTTTTCAAAATTACAAGGGAAATATAAAAATTAAATTCAGAAACTCGAAGTATTATTATGTCTAACAATGTTAAAATTTTAATTTGTTATTAATGATATGAATTTTATTAATAAACTGGAACTGTTCAGTGAAAATTGCCAACAGCAATTAAGCGAATTGAGCGTGACAATGGAACAATCAGTTCTCTTTGGCATTGACAGTTTTAGCTCACAATACACAGGTTCTGTGATATATGTATACATTTTGAAACCGGTCGTAGAATTCGCAAACAATAATAAATGATCCATTCTTCATTATTATCCATTATTGCATTGTGGTCTCTATTTTCATAATTTTTTTTTACCTTTTTAAAATTTAATAAGAGATTGAGAACAATATAATTTTAGATAACTTGAATCAATCTCAAATATTAAAAATATGTACTTTTGAGTAAATAAAATAAGTTTTTATAGATTTTAAAAATTATAATATTTTAACTTAGCAACATAAATTAGTTCTACAGAACAAACTTTTATGCAATTTTATGAGTAATTTTAAAAGAAATATTATTTAAAAATGATAATTTTGAGAGTTTCCATAATCCAGGAAATTCGTTTGATCTCGTAGAAGGTAATCAGTAGAGCCAACAGTTCAGATTAGACTTATTTTAAAGGACTTGCAGCTCAGTCAGGAAGCCAGTGAAACAGTTCAGTGTCATGCCAGACACTTAAAAGAGGCAACGAGTTATTTGAGATATGCTAACGCTTTTAGTTTCTGAGTCATAGCTCCCAGCCAACTTGCCATAATATCTCTGATCATCTTATCTTCCAAAATTTTTTCAAAATTACTCAATGTGCAACAAAAGCTATTTTCGAAATTTACATATAGAAAAAACTATAATATAAACTCGTAATAAATCACCAATGCATATACAAAGTTAACTTACTAAGTCAAATTTGCTAATAAAAAGAAAATTTTATTTAAGATAAATCATAAATAATCATAAATAAAACTTGTGATTAGAAAATGATCTTTAGGAGACTCAGAACTATTTTAGGATCACATTTCTCAGAAATTTGAGTTAATAATTTGTAGAGATTTTTATTTATTATTAAAAAGAAAGCAATTGTTTGAAAATTATTTGGTGGGATTTTTGCTAATGGGGAGGAACAATTTAAGTGACTTGCTACGCCAATGCTGTTTGTTGCGCAACGAGTTAACGAACGCGATGCAATTGGGGCCAGAGACCGCCAAATTTAGCTGCCAGACACTGTTTTAAATCACCAATATCAGTTACAAAATATAATTATCCGTATCACTCTTTTGTCCTCCTGAAACATTGTCTACTCCCATTTATTTCGGTCGCGTAATTTGTGCTAAACTGAACTCAAAATATCGGTTTACCCTAAATTTAAACAAAGTCTTTTAAATCAAGCTTCTTTATATATCATCCATTCCCAATAATTATTTAATTAATAACATTATAATTGTCAAGACATTAACAAGAATTAATAAGCACTGTTCTTTATTTTTCATTCCTTTTATGAATATTTAAAAGTGTTTTAAAATTATTTAAGCATTCTTTTTGAATTTATAAGATTTGGTACATTTAAAAATTTTTTTATATTTTAATTTTAAACTCATCTGAATAACATATAAAGTGCACTGATTTTATACATTTGACTGCCGTTTTAATAGAGCAAAGCGTCAGGTGTCTCGATAATAAAAAATGATAATGTATTGAGCAAACGAGAACTGAATTTCAATGAGCAATAAAAGCGTAGCTCACTAATTTCTCCATAATTATTAAAGTCAATGAACCTTCAAATCGCATCTCTTCAACACTCTAATACACTCAAACACACAATTTCCAGTTTTTAATGGTTTATTCTAAGAGTAGGTAAATATTGAGTCTATTATTGTTATGTTTTTGATTAATAAGGAGTAAAACACCGCGATATGATTCTTGCGTGTATGATTAGGCTATAGAGAGAAGCAGTAGCATCATTCCGAGGCCATTGATCAATGGCGATTGATTAGCACATATCCGTTTTGGAGCTTGTAATAACCGACGTCACTTAATTTGCAATAGTTTTCGTGTCAAGGGTCAGCATGCACGGCTAATGAAGCCAAAATGAATTTTGCGCAATGTTCAATGTCACGTGTACACATCACTGAGAGATGCAGGTATATAAAGAGGATGGCTTGTTAGCCCGTACCTAAGCTCAGTTATGGTCCCAAGTATTCCTCAAGATGCGCTGCCTTCAAAAGTACCAGAGCGACTCCCACGGAGGAGTCGCGATATCCGTTTTCACCCGTCTTCGCTCGCTCGTTCCCTCTCGTCACAAATGCGTCCCAATGCGTCCCACTACCCTCGAGATTGAGAGAACGAAAAATTAGTAAAAGAGAGACAGAGAGAGAAAGAGGAAGAACAACTGACATGAGACTGAAAACGTCAAGGAAAAAGAAAGAGGGGACATCAGAATGAGAGGATGAGATAATAAGAGAGTAAGACGGTAGAGAGTAACTACAGAGTAAGAGAATCAGATCATCATTTAATTCTGAAGAACGAAGAAGAATCAAAACTTCCCTGATGAACAATAAATAAAAAAAGGAATCGAGATTTGGAATAAAAGTGACTGCAAAAAATCGACCATAATAGCAACATTTCCTTGCTCATAATCTCTTGGAAATCTCTATTCCAAAATAAATATTAGATGCCCGAGGTCTATGCAGATTTTTTTTTTTTTTTTATTTATGACAAGCGTTTGAACAAATAGCAATTTATGTATACCGCACCCACGAGTTCTTGTTGCTATATGTATTCTCGTTATATTTTAACGTCAACATGAATTATTTCAGTCAAAAATTATAAGTTGAAGATGTATGCTTTGGAGAACGATATTTTTCTGCAGGAAGAATTGATGGTTTATATATTATGTGAAAACAAAACTTATAAAGAACGCATTTACTAATGTATATTATTATTGTGTTCGGAAATGTTAATCGAAAATATTAACATTTTACTCACATGCATTGTAAGAAAATCTATACAGAAACAGAAAAATAAATATTTTTTGAATTTAATATTTTAAACAGTCGCTTTCTACTGAGTTAAATAAAATAATAATAATAACAACAATAATAATAATAAATAAGTTTACTATTATTATTTCAATTAATTACATTTTTTAATATTAAGTATCATTATATTATTCGTTTAGTCGATTGTGTTCCACAATCGCGAACCATTTTTTCACTGAAAAATTGACGGACTTACACAGCAAAAATAAATGGAGGATAATTGGCACTCTCCGTAATTTGAAAGCTGTCTCTAAAGCTTTTGAGTGTCTCATGAAACGCTCCATAAATCCGGAAAATAAATGTATTCTCTGGAAATAGGTGCAAAAAATAAAAATAAATACTTTTATGCGTATTATTCTTTATTGCTGCAGATTTATTTAAATAAATAAATGAAGCGGAGTATTTAGACATAAAAATCTTATCACTATAAAGAAATATAAAATTTAATTCACGAAATTAAATTTCTAAGGTACAAGGTATACTTATAAATTAAACATATATAAAAAACATATTAAATATTCGTTTACATAATTACTTTCTATTTTCACGAAGTGAGTTTATCATGTATTAAAACATTTACAAATTTATTATTACCTTATAATTATTTAGAGCTTTGGCAGTCGATTTCTTATTAATGGTCAAGAATCATCAGATTAGTGGTTCAGCTTTTTTATGGTCTTTTTTTCTTGTCATCCAAAATATATTTCCTTCCTATTAAAAAATAAATCACCTCAGTATTTCTTGATTTTTGCATCTAGATTATCAGATTTTATTTGAAATTTTATGGTAGATTAACTTACTTGAAAGTAATCTTCAATTTCTTGAAGCGTCCGGTCTTTTGTTTCTGGTAAAGAGAAGTAGGTAAAAATAACATTCATAAATGCAAAATTACCAAAGATAAGGAAAATTCCAGGTATTCCAATTGATTCTGACACCTGAAAAAATTATTAATATTGAATTTTATTTTATTAAAACATTTCGTACATTAGAAGCGTGATATATTGCAGAAAGTAATAACAATAACTTACTATTGGAAAGTATTTCGTGACAGCAAAGAGTGTTATGTGGAACAAAAAGAATATAAAGCCACCCCCAAATCCTCTGGCTCTTTGGGGTAATAATTCACCCACCATGATCCCAGGTAAACACATAAAGCCGACTGTATTTGCAGCCACATAGATTAAAAGGCATGCACCAATTATGTAAATCTGTCCAAACAAAATAAAAAATTGGTGAATTATTAGTATTTCTTCAATAGTTAAATATTAACTCACCGTACACCGTATACACATTATCATAAATAAATTAATTTAAAAATTTTCCTTACATCGTATTGGGAGACTCCTTTTCGAAGCAATAAGTAACAAGCCAAAATTAACGACGATGCTCCTGTCCCCAAACCGGAAAGAAGAGCAAGAGTTCTTCTCCCCATTTTCAGAAGCAAAAAACAAGCACAAATGGAAAAGACAAGTCTCATAACTGCCAGTAAAACAGCCAATAAATAATTATCTATACTACTGCCTCCTAAAAATAATAAGATATTAAAATATCATTAAATTTTATACAGTGTCTCATTGTTTTTAATTAAATTACCTATGTGTTTGATGAGGTCAATGCCATAAAAGACAATAACATAAGTTCCACTGAGGAGCTGAAGAACATTGAAGATATTAATTATAATCAGTGGTTTCATAACACCAGGATTTAGGATCTTGGAAAAGACAGAAACAATTTGCTGACTAATGGATGAGTTCACTGACTTCCGGGCAAGATCTGAATTGGCTCTCGTTTCCAAAATTGTCGCTTCTATGTCTACCTGAATATTCAATAGAAATATAGTTCAATTGTCATAAAGCAATATGAAATTATAGATGATTAATGACTTATAATATACATATAATTAAAAAATACCTGAGCCTTGTCACCACCCCTTAGCCAAATTAAACCTTTTCTCGCTGCTTCTCCTCTGTTTTGCCTCATTAACCAGACAGGACTTTCATGGATTAAACAGAGTGCAACAAGTGCCAATATTGATGGAATTGTGGCATAAAAAGCAACAAAGTCCCATTTTAAAAATGCACCCAGAAAATAAACTAAAAGGATTCCTGTACAATATGCAGCTACGGTTCCACCTACTAACATTCCTCGAAGCCCTGGATCTGACATTTCACCTAATATCACCTAAATTCAATAATTAATATACATATTATAAATAACGTATAGTAATTTTATAAAAGGAAATATTAATTTAAAATTAATTCAAATTCAACCTGGGCAGGAACAGCCGTTAATCCAACAGCAAAACCGGATAAAATTCTGCCCAAAAAGATATGGTGAATATATCTTGAAAGACCCATAACTATCCAGCCTGAACAAAGAGGAATTGTTGCCAGTTGAAGGCATCCTCTTCTGCCAATAAAATCCATAAGAGGTCCAGACACTAAAGCACCAATTGGCGTCGCTAAACTATGAACAGAAGCTGTAAAATGAATTCATAAATAAATATTCCATTAAATTAAATCAAAAATTGATATTAAAATAAATATTTTAAATAATATTGCAACATCTAGATCTTTAATCAGATCTCTACTATATAAGGTTTGAAATTACAAATATGTATAATAGAAAATGATCAAGATTCTCTCCATAATATTTCAATAAGAGAAATCCTCAAGCTGGAATCATAATTGCATTATATACATATACAGTTTCCTACTAATCAGACTTGATATGCTAAGTTCATTGGTTTCTCTCGTAAAATATTTCAAGAAAATTTCCACATCTTCTCACCAACAAGAATATTAATTTTTCATCATTTTTTAAATCACCTTATATCAGAAAAATTGGACAGATTACTGATATCGTCCTGAAAAATCTTTTTCTTTTTTGAGATGCCTGAAAGAGCTTGACTAAAGATGATTCAAGGAACTTTTTGTGCCATTGCTATATGGAAGGAACCCATTGAAATAATTCTTTATTAATTTTATTATCAAGAAATTATTGTTCCCTTGGGTCCCCAAAGTTGTGTGGGATCAATAAATGTTGATCAAGTGGATCAACATGATCCTTGACACAGATCACAATTCACGTGTCCAAAGACTCGTCACGTCCTTTAGAATAAATTTATAAGGCGGATCATTGTGCCGTACGCATAAAAATAAATAGGCTTAATTCGACTGTATAAGCGTGCTGATCCGTAGAAGTATCTAATATATGGCGAAATTATCTGCGGAAATTTAACTCTTCAGTGGGTCAGGGTCCAATTTTGTCAAGGTAAGGCATCAATTATATAGGGCCATCCTAATACATTATACACTATACATTATAAATTACATTACACTTCTCTTACACTTTAATCTACTCTTCGTCCAATAGTTTATCTTGTTGACTCATATCACTATCACTTAGTATTATCATATTTTTCTTTAGTTTGGAAACAAATCCTTCTAAAAATTCGATTTAATAAAAGATGAAAATTGTCCATCCTTTGCAGCCTTACAGGTTTAATAACATAAAAAAAAAAAGAAACAGGAGGAGATAATATTGAAATGAAAGTTAGGTTTCACCTGTTATTAGTCTTTTTGTAATACATATCAGATTATGCAAATGAATTGAGGTAATATATTTTGCTGTACCAAACATATAAATAGCCTCGAGATAGAATTATTCAATCGAAACGAATGTAGGTCAGTAATACGATGTCGTTATAAGCTAATCTGGTAATAATTTAATTTCGCGAGGGTCGAAACACTCATTCATACCTTGAACCTGTATCTTGATCCATGATCTTTATGCCTCTGCAGTGGTATCAAATTTACGATCAAGATCAACAGAATTTCATTATTCCACTTTTAATATTTTTTTACAAATAAAAATATAATATTAATACTGTTAGAGACTTTTATCAAGATTTAGAAAATACGTATCGAGAACTATACAGAAAAGTTATTCATTAAAATGAGTTTCAAATGGATTGAGTATTTTATCTTCCGATTGCATGTTTTTTTTTAAATTTTACTTACCTATCCAAGATCCTATTTCAATATTAATATGAAGCGTTCCATTGCTTTCGAGTAATTGCGGTAGAAGAATTGCACTGTAGCCGATTGGCATTCCACAACCTGCCATCAAAATAAATACTGCTGCTGTCACCATACACTGAAATATTTTTTATTTGTTATTAAAAATATAAATTATTTACAAATGAAATAGATAGCCAGAAATGTAAAATTACCTGAGCCATAACACCTTTCGAATTAGAGGAATAATGTCTGATAATAATCGAATCATCATAATTGTTTTTCTTTTTAATAAAACCTCGCAAGTCCTTTGATTTAATTTTAGGATTGAGATTCAAGGCTTGATAGTTCAAAACAGCCTGTTTTTCTTCACTAAAAAAATTAAATGAATGTTAATTGCATTAACAAAAAAGAACTAAAATTCATATTAATTTTGAAACGGACCCCAAAAGAGGAATTTTTGAATCACTTTTATTCATTTTCAATAACCGTAATTTATTACAAAATATTTTGTACTCTAGCTCTGCGGTGCTTTCGCACTCTAAACGAAAAGTTTATTGAAAATGCTTTTATACCTCCTTATTTATCATCATAAGACAGTTTGAAAATTACAACTTATCTTGAATTGAGTTATTTCTTGAAGAATGAATAAATATACTAAAGTAGAGATTATTTTATCGAAGTAGAATTTATTATTCTGTCAGCAGAACTGTTATTGCCATACATTGTCACTTATTATCTTTTTTTCTCATTTTTAGGAATTGCGGTCAAAACATCAATAATGTCGAAGCAGAAAATGGGAAGTATTAAACATAATTTAGAATATTTAAATAAACTAAAAATCTTAATGAAATAAGAGATTATTAATATAATTATTAATATTTATTAATTATTAATATATTTCAATTATTTACCTGATACCAATCGCCATCTCGAAAAATTAATTATATTTCTATTTATATTTAATAAATTCTCGAAAATTCAACTTTTTTAAATACAATATGAATATTTTTCATACTTTAAATTCTTTTTACTTTAAAAAAATCCAACACTACTCTAAACGATACAGTTTTCGACAGACACTAGTGTAAAACCGGCAACCGCCCGTCAGGCGTCGTCGAGAAACACAATTTTTCAAAATTCAACACTTTTCTCTAAAAAATACCAAACTTAGGTATGATTTTTTGAATTAAAATAAATTTCTTGCAATTATTTTTATTTAATCCTTTATATACGTTCTAAATTTTTTATTTAAATCATGAGACGTTTGAGGAAAGAGTTTATATGTATATTATATTTATATGAGACTCACTGGATTCAATTTAATTTAAATAATCAGTTTAGAGAGAATTATTATTTATTTTTTATTATTTCACAGTAACAATTGTCATTAAAAAATATTTTATTTGGTAAAGAATTCATAATAATCATAGTTGAATAATTTTTTCAAGTTGTATCTTCCATCACCACGAGATGAAGGGAATCAACTGAATGAAATACAGCCTCCGCTTGTCTTTTATAAGATTGCTGACATTGATTAGATTCGGCAATTTTCTCGTATGATAATTTCCGCTGATATTCATATTTATTCAGGTGATTATTTTTACTTTGAAGATCCTGCATGCGATTAAATTATGAAATAATAATTAATAATATTAATTATTAATCACACCAGTTATTAAATATTAATAATATTTATCATTAGTGCACGATTGAATAAATAAAATAATAATATAAAATTAATTAATTTAATTATTTTAGCAACATTTTATATATACCTTCTATTTTAAAAATTACATTTTATTTGACAATTTTTAATCTATATTCTGGATTCAATTAAAAATTTCAATTTCCCCTTTCTTACGAGAATTTTGAAATTAAAAATAAAAACAATAAAATTCTTTTACCTGTATATATGCATACATGTATATATATATATATATATATGCATGTATGTATATATATGTATATGTGTATATTTTAAATTTATCGCGCCACCGGGTATCGACATTCACATTAAGTGTTTCGAGCTATAACTGTCAGATGTCGTACGCTGATAGTTCTCAATCTTCATATTCATGGATCTGAATGATTGTGTGGTGAAACCGTGAAGGTGAACAGTGAGTGAAGTAAATTCTATATAGAATCTGCTAGAATCCACGTAGAATTTTCTGGACAGAAAGATCTTATTTAAGCGTAAATTATTAGTGTTCCAGACTAAGTAGGCAATTCGTGAATTTGCCAATCCGTAAGTGAAGCTCGGCGCGACTTTTTTTTCGACATAGTTCTCTGGTCTGACTCGCTATTCTTTAGAAAAGTGGCAGCTGATAATTTAAGTTCAGTGACCGAAAGCCTTTCGACACCAACATGTCCATTTTCCGAGCCTTGACTGGAGGAGATTTTGACGATGATCCAGCTCATCCAGCTGTAGCGTAAGTTTCATTTCCTAACCTATTATGACTTCACTGTTGGTTTCATTATAATTACCTATGCTTTATTTAAACTGTCTTTCCTGGAAAAGATTGTTACTTTATATTTGTGCTTGCTAATAACCCTAACGTCATACGTCATAATTTAGTACATACATAATAAGAATCTTACCGTAAAAGTGTAAACCCTGTAAACATTTTTAAATCTTTTTGTGTTACTGAACATGAGGCAGTTTCCGCAACGACTGTCCTTTTTTTCTCGCGCATTTCAATTATTAATTCAAGCACGACAGTTTTGACACTAACTGACACCAACAAAATTTACTGTCAAATAGTACTTTATTTTTGATAAAGAAAAACATGCCTCCATTAACTCACTTCTTTCGTTCTGAAAGTGATCTTTGCACGAAGAGTTACGAGTGTATTTTTTAACAGATTGCAGAGATTTGCAATGGGCACTATGCTTTCGGACCCTTTTGGAATGATGGGACCCCCTGCCCTTACAGGCCCTCGCCAACAATCGAGGGGTGCTTTTCAGGACATGCAAATGATGCCTTTTGGATTTCCTTCCTTTGGATTTCCAATGCCCCCCATGAATCCTAACATGATGCTTTCCAATTTTGTAAGTTCACATTAGTATTTAGGATATCAAACTGATTTTTATCTGCATACTTATTTATTTATTATATCTTTAAAGCATCATAATTTAAAACAAATCGTTTTGAATAGGGAATGCAGGGGAATGGAAACTGTCATTCGTTTGCGAGCACTTCCGTGATGACAATGACTAATGGTCCTGATGGAAGACCGCAAGTTTATCAAGAATCCACATCCACAAGAGTTGCACCTGGAGGTGTGAAAGAAACTAAAAAGACTGTTTGTGATACTCGCACTGGTACCAAAAAGATGGCAATTGGTCATCACATTGGAGAAAGAGCTCACATTCTTGAACGTAAACAAGATTTACGCAGTGGTGAGGAAGAAGAAAATCAAGAGTTTATTAATCTTGATGAAGGTAATATTTAAATTCGGATGTTTATAAATTTTATTGTTCAGCTTGACCTGAAATCTAAAATCATTGATACAATGTTTTATTCTCAAAGAGGAAGCTGAAGGATTCAATAAGGAATGGGAATCTCGCACACGACGTACAATGGGTGCAATTGGAGGACCAGCTGGTTCTTCTCACAGCAGACGACGTCCTGAGCAAAGGCATTTATCTATAACCAGTCCTTCTTCAAGGTCAGTTTTATTTAATAAAATCCATAACTTATTAACCTTTACAATACTAATCAGAGAGTGAGGTAAGAATTAAGGACTAAAAAACTGTTAAAGATGATTCTTTTTTTATTTAATAACAAAGTAATATTATTTATTTGTGAATTGTTATCGTCACTTGAGTGAATTTATAATTTAAAGAATTTCTTAGACTAGATTTTTAATTAATTTTCAAATTTCCTTCGCAAAATTAAAAATCTGTAAAGTATATCTTTCAAAAACAATAACTACTTTCATTTTTATTGTTTAAGTCTACTTCTAGAAATTCTGTAAATACTTCCTCTTAAATTCTTAAAATGCATCATTAGCGCTTGTATTTAATTTATTGCATGAATATGTAATATTATACTTCACAGAAACAAGAAGTACAGCAGAATGACTAATAGAAAAATCTGAACTGAGAAGATGGACAAACTAACAAAGCTGAACCTAAAAAATATTTTTTAAATTCTCATTTGTAGAATCTCTGACATGCTTTAAAATAAAATTTACAAAAAATAAATCGCTTCTCTAGTTGTGTAGATATTATTATAGTAAATATTAATTGTTTCACTGCCTACTAACAATTATTTTTTATTAATTTTATTTTTATACAAAATTAAAGTGCTTTTTATTTAGTGGAAATATTCTTTTGTTATTGTTCTGGTTGTTGGTGCACTCTTTAGTAGTCGACAGTCTAGTCACTCAAGATGGGTACCTTCTCCAAGAAGAGCGATAAGAGCGTTAACATCTCGGTAAGTTTGTCGAATTAAATTGATAAGTTTCGTGTTTTGTGCTACCCTGTTTGGCGAAAAAATTTTAAAACTTTTAATAAAAATTTGTAGGCAAAGGAATCCAATTTTTTTAATGAATGAAAAGTGTGTTTTTTTTTATCAAACTTTTTAGATTTCAACTTTTGTTTGCTATATTTTTATTCCATATTATTCTTAATAATTTTATAATTCTATTACAGTTATGTTATTGTATGTAGTTTATTATTATATAATTCACTAGGAAAGTATTTGAAGTAGAGAAAAAAAAACCTTGAACTTTATAGGATACTATATTAAAATATGGATTTACAAACTAGTTTTATGATTGGATATTTTATCTTTTCAGGAAATATTTATTTTAAGATTCAAGAATAATATAAATGAAATAGGAATAGAAGAAATTATGTTTATCAAAAAATAATTCATTTTATCTCTTTCTCTTTTTACTTTAATTTACATTTTTCTAACATTTACTGAAAATTAACAAATTCTGCAGCAATTCATAATAACGCTGATTAATAATTCACGATTTATAAGTAAGCCAAAATTTACTGGTTTTTTTTTTTGCTATCTTTCTGGCTATCAATAATGCTTTTAAAAGAATATTACTTTCTGAAAAGAACTTATTAAATTATGAATTCACTCATATTCTCATGCTGAAATTGCTCATCATTTGCTTTTGCACAACTTTATTAATAAAATCGTCGTTGAACATTTATTCATTCAGAAAGATAAATATTATAATTATTAAATTAATATTTTAAAAAATATGATTTTCTTTTCTTGTGTCTTCAGAGTACGATACTGTAAAATAAAATTTATGTAACTTAAATTTGATTTGTCAAGAGTGGAATATTATTAGGAATGTTCCATGTTATGTATTTCAGGTTCAACTACAAGTAAATTATATTTAAAAAGAGCATAGTACGCAACGGTGACGCTTGTGCATCGTAAGTACTAGCCATTCTTTACATTACTCTTCCGTTTGTCTCCTTGCATCTTTTTTAGATAAATTATTTGCATTTACATACTTATCTAAATTTCCTGCAACTATGTCACAACCATTTTCAAAATATTTTTTAAAAATATTTACTATCTTTTATTTAATTAGTAAAAAATTGTTATATTAAACTTTTGTAATTGAAAATACTGTGATATTATCAACGCTTCATAAACTTCGTGCATGCTAATAAAATTTAACATGATCAGCATTCATATTTCACTACTTTTCATCGTAGCATGATTTTCATGGAGTAGAGAATTTTTTTTTTTTACTCATATTCATTATTTGAATAAAAGGCACGTATTCTGAGTGTTTAAGAAAACTAAACCGAAGTAAATATTTAATTAGATGGAAAATTATATTTAAAATATCTCAGAATTTTCATTCCTTAATTACACATAAATTTGAACCAAATAATTAATATTATAAAGTTAATTTGTGTAAAAGTTATTTAAAACTTTTTGAAGCAGATCTTCTTCGAGTTATTTTAAAAATTGAATCGAATCTCCAATTTCAATTCTTTCAAGCTTCTTTTTTTTTCTCAAATTCTCTTAAAACATTTGAAACTAGACTATTTAGAAAGTTAATAATATAATTCCCAAGTCGTTAAACCAAAACTGAGACTTTTTTTTACAGAGAACATAATGCTTTTAAATTGCTAGATTAAAAACAAATTTTCGGCTAAGCTTATCCCAAATTGTCTGCATTTAAAGAATAAAAGACACATCTACGTGTAACAATAAGCGTTACAAATGAATGTCCTTCAAATTGAAAATGTATAATTAAATAAGACTTGATTTATTTATTTCCAGGCCCGAAGACCAAACTGATAAAAATTCTTCCCCCTCCACTTCCCCAGCTGGAAGAAAACGCGAACACACTCCAGAAGCAGAAGTCAGCCACAAGCGACACGTTGCACAAAATAGTGATGATTAAGAATCTCATATGTTACAAGGGGATATGGGTCTCAAATTGTAACTAAGAATTCTCGTTAATCATAATCAAACTATTGATCAAAATTTGTAATTTATTCTCTATTTTACTTTAAGGAATTGATTCCTCTTTCTTTTTTTTTTACATCGAATGTTTTCTTCATTAATTTGGAAATGATTAGCAGATTTTTTTTTTATAATTTGAGTGTAAAAGCAGATAAAAGGTATGTAAAAGTATTTTTTTTTTTGTGTATAATTTTCATATCGTGAAGGCAGTTTATTATAAGATTTAGAAGTAAGGGTTCTTGAAAAAGTGAAGCTAATTAAAAGATTTAATTGTAAATTTTTAATCAAATTCAGAAGGTGGAAATCTTAGTTGACTGATAGTATCTTAGCCCATCCCTGTTATAATATATAAGCTGTAGCTACATATAAGCCAGCTTTAGATATATTATCGTAATAGTACATAAATTATTTTGATTAGTGTTTAAGGAAAGG
Organism: Synergus itoensis; assembly: GCA_904066005.1. Lineage (NCBI taxonomy): Eukaryota > Metazoa > Arthropoda > Insecta > Hymenoptera > Cynipidae > Synergus > Synergus itoensis. The sequence continues at coordinate 2,565,106 of CAJFCP010000088.1, forward strand.
AATTATTGTATACCTGTGGTATACAATAATGTGAATTCATAAAATACGTTAATAACATACAACAAAATCTCGAGCATGATTACCAATAACTATCTGAACTGAAATTGGTCACCTGTGATCGACTCTTTTAGATTTGTTCTCATAAGACATTCGAAATCTAATTACCGTTTCTTCGTGTAATTTTATCGATAAATAATATAACAATAAATTTAGCTAGACGTAAATTATAGGCTTTTTTCATACCTTGCTTTAATACTTTTTTAATAAGTTCTATATTAATTATAGAGATATATAGTTAGTAAAAGACAGTTATTTAATGTTAAAGCTTTTTATTAGAGAGTAAAAATCTAATCTATAATAGAGATTCAAAACGCAAGTACAATCTCTTTGTTTATTATTGCACTTAAGGGTTTATAAACGATTTATATCGCTAACTTAAACTCAGCTACGAAATGCACGACTGGAAAAAAGGCTCATGCGCATTTCATTAAATAGAGATAAATTATTCCATCTTTGCTAAACCGCTTTCATTCTCAACTTAACTTATTTACACTGATACTACAATATGTACACACAACGAAAACTCGTTTAACCAATAATATCACCACTCAGCGGTTACAATTAATTATGGCTAGATGATCCGATTCTTACTGACACAATGACCTTTCCAAGAAGAGAGCTCTTCTAATTTAATAATGCCTAGATTATCAATACGTAAAAACTAACGATGATATCCGCTAGATCTCCAATCATTATTACAATACATATAGTCATTTCCGAAATGTTTCAAAATTTTTCAATTCAAATCTCACGCCATAATTATATCCAAATCAGAAGTTATGTTTAAGTTCGCTTTTGCTATAATTTTGGCTCGAAATTAAAATCGCTTTTTTCACTTCAAAAAATAAAAGGCAATACTAGCTACTAGTCCAGCATTGAGAGTATATTAAAATAAATCTCATGGGATATCAAATTAATTTAAATTAAGCTAAAAATTATTTTCATTTTCATGAACTTCTAAGCCTTCAAGAACAATTAAAAATTAAAATTTTGATTGATCGAAGAAAGAAACCTTGTAATCTAAAAGATATTTCTGTCAATTATTCTTTGCAGCCAAGTCCAGCACTCCAGTTACAGATGCCACCGATTGGATCAAAGGAGAGCTTGTCCGGACACGTATACTCAGTTCCCACAACTAGCCCATTGACCATTCTCGCACACGTGATGAATTTTTTGCAGGATATTGGATGAGGAAAATTGCCTTGGTCAAGACAATTGATGCTGCCTCTGCTAGTTACGTAGAGCTTGCCATTTAGCCTTGGTTTTCCAACAAATCTTACTTCCTCGTCTTCATAGTAATCATAATCAACAATCGCAGGACGTCTAGGTCTCTGGGGCAAGTTCTGTGAAACAACTCCATTGTAATACTTTTGACCCTGTTGGCGTCTAAATGCCGGGATGGCTGTTGTTGCCAGGGTTTTTGGTGTTTCTGTCGTACTGATTTTTCGCCAAAATGCCCTCTTGAGTGATGAATAACCTAATCGTGGAATGTATTGTTTTCATTACATACTTTACATGTCTGCTGTGTAAAGTCACATTACGTGGTTATTTAGAGTTACGTGATAAATTAATTACATATTAAAAGAATTTAGAAACGATGAAGCATATCAATTATCCCAGGTGAAAAACGACGTGCAGATCCAAAAGAGAAGACACGCTGATGACAAAAAACAGAGAGAGGCGTTAAGAATTCTGGAAAGCACTAACCAAAAGCAATTAGCAAGATATTACCTTCATAATTTGTTACTAATTGATTTTCTGTTTATGTTTTCCAAAAAATAGAGGCACAGTGATGGTGAAAATGTTGAAAATGTAGCAACAAGCATTACGATTTGCTAAGTCGAAGATTTAAGAGAAAAAGCCGAGAAAGACGAGAATTAGTTCTTTTTACCAAACGATGAAGGCATGGCGATTGTCGGCTGAGAAGGAATCAGACGTTCGATTAGACGTGAAGAGAAAGATTTTGAAAGAGTGTATCTTGGAAAGAACATTTAGAGTTATAGGAGAACATTCAAATAATTATTAGGATCATTCGCGAGGATGCTGTACCGGGTTCAGTTGTGCTGGGTGTTGTTTCAGAATCTTCTAACATCACTTCATGGGCCCTGTTTGTCTGATCATCATTCTCTGCTCTCTGGTCTTCTACCTTTCCTAATCGTTCGAGAAGAATCGATGCATCTTTCACTGAAGCTAGAAACAACACAATTTAAGTACGAAAGTACATCTTACAACTAAACTTAAAAATTCTCGAAAACAGTTCTTACCAAATCTGATCTTCGAAGGCAGAGTCGTTTCCTCAAAATAAAGACTCTGACGTCTAGCGCTCGGACTACTAAATCTTTTCAATGTTGGCTGGGTTGTAGTAAGAGGCTGATAGGTGCTGGCTCTGCTCCTAATTCGATTTGATTCTCGGTGAAATACTGATCCTGGCCTTCTTGAAGTTGGTGGTGAACTTCTCTGTAGGTTGACCTGTTGATGAATGGATGAATGTTATGAAGATGGTATGATGAACTGTTAAACCGAACTGCTTATAGTGCAAGTGTAAGGGACCTCACTCCCTAAATTATAGCTGAAGCCATATGACACAAAACAGATTAGAATGGAGTATGACAAGTAGACTAGATGTTCTGCACAAAAAAGCATTGTTAAAATTCTTGAAACTACAGAGAAGCAAACTACGAGGGCTATGTAGAGATGATGCACCCTCGAAGAAGAATCAGTATGTATGTTAATGTAAAACGATCAGAGTCTTAGGCATGTGTAACTAAAATAGAGTTTCTTGTTTTGCACGCTTGCTCGTCGCATCCTTTGATTAGTATTCAGAGTTACGGAAGGAATGAGCTTTTGTGCGACGGAATTCCTCGGTTTTTGAGTTTGTTAGCTTCGCAGAAAGTAATGGACGTCGAAGATTATAAGACCTGGACGTCGCTACAGGTGTTGTTAGCTTTCTTAGATATTCCCATCTTCCAGGTAAAAAGGCTTCGAAGCTCCACTTTAAATTTATAGCCACCCCCTTGGCTTCAAATCGTGAGCCGAATTGAGTTTGTAAGACCATTGCCCAATCTTCAGAGTTTTAAAGGCGAGAGGCAGTTAGAGAGGGGAGAGGCTTTGCGAGACTGAGGAGATTATGTTTTTCATTGACTCACTGATTTTTCATTGACCTCACTCCCGGCTTGATCAGCATCGTCATAGGACTTGGTTTCTGGATCTAGAGACAATTGCTTGCCCTCCCTGATGGATTCATCGTCCGGGGTACTAAGGTCTGATTCCGGGGTGTCAACTGATGAAAACTTGGGTCTTTTCCTCACGACCTTTTTCGTTCTTCTTCGAGATGCAATCTGATTCGGATGTTCTCTAGTGTCTGGTGAACTTTGCACGGTCGATGGTGTTGTTCTAGATGAGAATTTTCTTTTACCTCTATATACCACAACACGTTTCCTAGTTGGTATTTCTGATGTAGAAGATGAGTTGATGGTTGCAGGAGATGTTGAATTTTCTTTTTTCGGTAGAGTAACTTCAATAGTTTCAGTCTTTGCTACTTCCATTGATTTTTCCTCAACTATAGGATCAATCCTTTGTCGCTTTTTTTTCAAAACACGTCTTCGCCCATTTGTAGGTTTATTACTTATCTTTGGAGGCAATTCTGTTGATATCTGATCATTTGTCTTAGTTACAGAACTAGTATCATTAGTTTTCAACAAAATAATTTCGTTTGCGATTGATGTATTCGTAGAGATTCCAAGAAAGTTAGCAGTTTCATTTTGATCTATGCTCATTGGGGTTGTCTCAGAACCCTTTTCTACAGTGATATCACTATCTCTAATTTCAGCGTCTTTAATTTCTAAGTTTAACTTTTCAAAATCGTCGTAAGAGTTTGTTTGCTCTTGGACGTAAAGTTTAGTTGTCAAGAAATCTGGCTTTTCTGTGTTCAAATCCACATAGTTTGAATTGGGTTTGATAAGGTCTTCATTTCTTAATAAAATATGTTCAGTTGTTACTTCTGCTTCAGTTAGATTTTCAAATATTGTTGATTGTTCTTTTGAGGGAGTTTCTGTCGTAAATAGTGTAGATTCAGAAGTTGGATCAGGTCCTGTAGACAAAGTTATCGAACTGGAAGTTGTATCAGAAGTTGCAGAGTAAGAAGTTGTAAAAAAGATAGAGTCAAGAGTTTTAGAAGTATAATCAGGATTTGTAAAAGAAGACTCAGTTGTTGGAATATTTCTATCTTCAATCGAAGATTTAAAAGCTTCAAGATCTGGAAAGCTCACTGGTTTTATCTTTATGATTTTCTTTCTGACATAATAATGTGGCAAAGTTGAAGCTTCAGTAGAAGAAATTTCTTCACTCGTCGAGGTATTCATATCGATTTCATCGTCATTTATTTTAGGTACTGTGGTTTCAAATATTTTTGTTGTGGTTTCCATTGGCTGATTATACTCATTCTTTAATGCAATCCTTGTGGTTGTCTCAAAGAAATTAGATTCCTCTTCCTGATTAGTGTCTTCAATCAAGGGAAAATTGGTGATTGTGCTTGATTGTGAATATTCTGTAGTGGTAGGTAAATCAGTAAAAGATTTGGTACTGTAAGTTAAAGTCTTTTCAGTGGTGGAAAGTGTACTAGAATCAACTGATTGAATACTAACTGTAGTTAATTTATCCACTCCTTTCGCTAGAATATCATCTATATTTCTTGTAAGGAGGAAACCACGAGGGAAATCTGTGGTTATTGTACTTAGAAGTGTGGTACCTCTAGAAGTGATAATACTGACTGTAGTTGACTCAGGAAGATTGACTCTATTTCTTCTCCTGCTGGATCTTCCCCTAACATGAGTGTTTTGATTATTGTGAATTGGTTCAGCTGTAATCTGGGAAGATTTAATTCGGATTCTTCTTCTTCTAGCTCTTTCAATATCAGCTGCTCTTGGATTTAATGGTAGAAGACTGCTTTCGGTAGTTTGAGCAAGTAAAGTATTCTGGCTTGTATTTTCAGCAGTTTGAACAGTATTTTCTTTGGTGCTTATTTTACCTAGTGTGTTCTTGCTACTTATGTTTTCGATTGTTTGAACTGATGTGCTTTGACTGGCTATACTATCATCAGTACTTGTACTCAAGCTAGGATCAACCCTGATCCTTCTTCTGTTTGACCTACCTCTGTATGTTGATGCAGAGCGTTCAAGCTGAAGAGGTTTCTCAGTCGAAATCTCTTTAACTTCATTTAGAGGTCTCCTGTGTTTCACGAGGAACTCATTAGTCAGAAGATTGGTATTAGAAAAACCTCCAATCTCTAAATTATCATCTTTTTCTAGATTCTCTGGGTCAAAAACTTTCATTTTCTGGACTGTGTGAAGGATCGTCCTATTCAGTTTATCTTGGGGTACCCGTAAAAGCAGTAATTTATCAGGATCGTCGTTTCTGTCATCAAGGATTTGTTTAGGAGTGTCGATCACTTCCTGCTTGGCAAAGGATCTCCGTATTGAATTTTCCTCTAAGGAAAGATATGAGGATGGTAGAGAAGATTGAGTGACTCTGATGTTTTCCTCTTCGTTATTGAAGGTCGAATCGCTTGGGTGACCGATAAGTTGCTTCAGAGTTGGTAGTTGAAAGCTTTCCGAACTGGCCACCTGAAAATCAAAATGAGAGCGCATTTTAGTCTCTCCTCAGTCTCCCTCTAAATTCTTTCTTTTTTTTCGTACCCCTCTCTTTAATCCTCACTCGATCCTTTCTTCACCCACTGTCGGTTAGGGGAAGATATATGATATGTGATGCGGAAGCATTGTTCTCGTGTGATGCTTATGTCCGTTTGCTAGCTTCTATGTAACTATGTTTCTATTTTGAGAGTAATGGATGATGATGTTGATGACATGGCAATAACTATGGTACACGTTTCTTAGAGACTAGATGTCATTATTTGTGAATATCCCTGCTAGAGGAGATAAGGTTGTTGAAAACTGACTCGATTTCAATTGTGGAAGATTCACCAGTTGATTCAGTGGTGAATTTCCCTCCACTTTTAAGAAATGCACTCTCAATTGGAAGAGTTGATTTCTCGATACTTGGCTCTGTTGAAGCAACAGGTTGAATCTCACTCAAAGATTCATCATCTTTCGAGTCAAGATTTTCTTTGGATTTTTTCTCTGATTTTAGTGAAAATGAGGTAGGTGTCGGACGTTCGTAACGACTCGTGGTTGTCTGCACCGGGATGAAGGTAGTCGAGGTTAGCTGAGAATATTTTTTTCTAATTAAAATCCTCTGTCGCTCAGTGGTGGCAGACTCAACGACTGAAGTAACTAGCCTCGTTATCTGAGGTTTGGAAGATGGAGTCGTTGAATATATATCAACGAAATTTTGAAGTTCAGTCTCCTCATTTTTAGATCTTGGACGCTGCGACTGCTGCTTTCTTAAATAAGCATCCGCTGCGTAATCAAACTTCTTTGCTGGAATCAAAGTTTCGGTGACACTTTGTTCTGTAGTGCTAGTTCTTTTTGAGAAGAATCGATTTTTGGTCTGTGTTGATCCATCTTTGTATTCGAGAATTGGTTCCTTAGACTGGAAACGAACTCTCGGTTTTCGGTATACTGATAATGTTGATCTTGGACTATTACCAGGGCTATTGGTTTCGAGTTCATCACCAGATTCTTGAGGGGAGGAGTCAGGGGTTCTTGCAATTTTTCTAAAAATTGGTTGATATTCAGGTCTGCGATAGACAGGCTCAACTTTTTCATTATTGTTTGTGTTTAGAGATTTAGTAGTGAAGCTCTTCCAGAACTCATCTGGTGCAAAGACTGAACTGGAATTGTTGAGAGTTTCTTCGTTTGGATTACTTGAAGCTATATTTTCAGAGTCATTGTCGAAATCATCTCTATCATCAGAACTATTCTTTTCGGATTCAAATTGTGCTCTTGTACTTGGACGACGTCTGATAAACAAATTTTTTCTTCGTTTTGCAAGGGCATCTGGATGGATTTCAGTTGTGGAACTTAGACTGCTTGTACTTAAAACTGGAAAACGACGAGCATTCGTAATTCCAGTTGGCTGTGATAACCTGCGAGAGACTTTCAAACGGGTGTTTTGGAATTCAGATATTTTTGGGGAGATGGGGGTTGTCGTCTCAAGTGTTGAAAAAATAGGCGAAGTTTTGAAGATTGAAGTTCTATTGTTAATTAATTCGACGAGAGTTGTCAAATCATCAGGAATGATTACGACAGTCGTAGGGAGTGTTGATGTTTGTAAGGTGTCATAATCCGTTGTTGGTTTGGTATCTAATTTAGGATCGTCTGCTGGGAATGAATACGTGAAACCAGCTTCTGTTGCTTGATCTAGGAAGGTAGTTTGGAAGGCTTCGGTTGCATCCGAGTTAAATTCATTAGAGAAGGTAGTAACATCAGGATTCGTGGGATATGGTTCAGTAGTATAGCTTCCATAAAAGGAATTTTCATTCAGAGTTGAGGGATTATCAGTAGTTACAACAATCTGAATTTTTTCTGTCGTGGCCTTTGGAGTTGAAGGTCTCGTAAAGTATCTCGAACGAAGCACCCTTTGTTCTTGATCTCTGTAGCCTTCGGTGGAAGTAGATTTTTGTTCAACAGGTCGAAGTCTTCGAACGATTTTTTTTCTTTGATTACGGGTCTCATCCTCAGTTGCTACAGTACTCGTATCTGTTCCTTGCCTTCTTCTTACTAACAAGATTCTTTTTCTTTGGCTTGGAGGTTCTATTGTTGAAGATCCTGACAACTCATTATACGCAGCTGTAAATTTCCTTCTATAATTCCTAGACTTTACAGGCTCTGTGGTAATTGAAGGAAAGGTGGCAGTATTCACTCCAAGATCAGTTGAGTAATAAGGATGAATCGAATTCAACCCAGTCCAGCCAGTCCTCTCTTCTTCCTTGCCCTCAGTAGACTTCAAGTATGATCCAGTTTTCTTTGCAAAATTGTAAGAGGAAGAAGGGACGAACAAGGTTTCGTCCTCCAACCTGGAAGTTGATGTCGTTTCACTTAGATCACGAATAGAAGCCTGAGCGGTGGAATCCTCAAACCTCGAACGTTGACGTGTCCTTGAACGCGTTGTGGCACTTTTCGATTCTTTGAACACTCTAATATTTGTAATTTGTGCAGCAGCTTCATCGAAGCTTTTAGTAGGTCGTCTAGATCTTCCAACAGATAGGTTCCTCTGAGGGACTTCCTGAGATATCCTGATGATTGGACTATCATCCAATTCGTTTCTGGATCCTCGACCAATGTTTAACTTTGCGGTAGGACGTCTACCCCTTCTCGATGTCTGAACAACCCCATCATTTGAGGGAATAGTTGTGGCCTTGTTTCGAGTTCTAGTAACTAAATTTGATGAAATTTCTTCAACGGTAACTTTCGTAGTCGGTCGAGCATATCTACTAGATCCTCGGCTTCTACTCCTAGTTTTACTAGCTTGGGTTGAGACTTCCTGATCCTCAATGTCTTCGTTGAACCTCTCCGAAAAGACGCGACTCGAAGATTCCGTCGTGGCTCTTGACCTTGCGCGACTTCGTGTTTGGTATGTGTTCGTCGACCGTGCAAAGCTTTTGGACGATGTACTCACCTTGGACCTCGACGGCACTGTTGCGATAGAAGACAATGGAGTCGTGGAGTCCAAAAATGAAGAAGTCTGGGTCAGGCTTGGCCTAGTTCTACCTCGCGTGAACCCGAAGGGTCTGGGTTGGGAAACAGCGGCTAAGTTTTCTTTCGTAGTAGACTCCGTGGAAGTAGTTGAAGGACTAGTAAAAGGCAAACTTGTCAAAAGGATTTCGGTTGCTGAGTCCTCAACGAGCTTCACACTCGAGAATGAGCCTCTCGTGGGGTTAGTTGTTTTTGTGCTGGGTGTGGGCTCCTCGTTAAGTGTGGTATATTGAGTTGTGGAGTTTTCTGTGGAGGTAGAAGTGGTTGTTAGTGGGGTCGTAGATAGTGACGAAGATGATGATGAACTCAGTGAATAGATCATTGAGACGGTGTAAGGGATTTCGGAACTTCCGAGTGCAGGTGTGACAGTGGTTGTGTCCTTGAGAGAAGTGTTCAGGGTTGTTTGAGTTGTTACTTCGGGTGTGGTTGTAGCTTCTTGAACCTCGTCCTGATTACTCTCTGATTTTTCGGTTGTGCTTCTGAAACGCTGAATGCTGATATACCTGTAATCAGAGTTCTCGTTTTGTTAAATTGATGAATAAGATGAATACTTGTTATATTTACAAAAAGAGTATGAGTAAATTTTAAATGAAAAAGATTATGAACCTAGATTTTGATGTGGAAGATTCATCCACGTTTCTGTTTGGGAAAACTGTTCTCTTGGAAGATGGCTCTGATTCAGTTGGGCTTTGAACTTCGTCAACTTTATCGACGTGTGTTGAGTTTCTGAAAGTACAAGTAGTTAGTATCTTTTGTGTTGTGACCAAAATGAAAAATGTTTTAGCTTACTTTGGTTTGGAAGAACGATACCTTTGAGATTTTTCATTGCCCTTGTCGGAAATACTTTTTTCGGTTCTACAACAGATACAAAAGGAATTAGATTTTAGATTAATAAAAGTAAAATGATAAAAGTTTTATGTTTTAGAAGTTACCTGGTTGATGTGAAGGGAAAACGTCGACGAGTGGGTCGCTCTTCCTCTGCTTCTTCTTCCATCACATTAAAATCATTATCATCTTTGCTGGAAATTAAAATAGATTTTAATTGAAATTGTCTGATAAAATAAATTTTTGAAAGTATTGATTTAGTTGATGAAGTACCTTGTCGTAGTGGGTCGATGACGTCTAATATTGACGTAACTAGGTGTCACACGTGGAAAAAGAGATTTATCATCAGGTGGGTTACTGATGCTTCTCTCTTCTGATGAAGCTACATCTGCGTTATCATCACTTTCTTTTTCATCCTCGCTGTCGTCGATTCTTTCGGATGGAGATGATCTAAATGAAGAAAGACACAATTTCAAATTGATTAGAAGAGAATATTATATGAACCTATATATTTAAATCTATTTTAATTTTTCTATAGTACCGTGATCTTTCTATCGTGGTATACTGAGGCTTGCTCGTCCTCCTAAGACTTTTAACTTCTGGAAGATCATCAAGTCCATCAAACTGGGCTCGTCCAGGTCCATTTGTGTATCCAGTCCCTGGTCTCTTATTTCCCTCCTTTGCTTCTTCTTTATTTCTCGAAGGCTTTGATGAAGATGTTCCAAAGAATCTAGAGCCTACTTTCGAAGCTTGACGGTTCAAAACACGTTCATACAAACTACGACTTATAGTAGCTGGTGTGACCTGTCCACTTCCAACAGTTGTACCAACATGCCCACCAGAATGTTTCTCTTGAAGAAGAAGTTGCTTCTCAAGGTGTTCAATTCCTCCTGCTTTTTTAATTAAATCAATCAATTCTTTGATCACTCTAGGGTCTTCCTCTTCTTCTTCTTCTTCTTCTTCTTCTTCATCTTCTTCTACATCCAAAGATTTTTTAGAAGCCTCTTCATATGCTCTGACTGTTGTTGTAGTCGTGGAAGGAGCTGTAGTCGAACTGGGTTTATTTCTATTAATTGTCTTATAGAGAAGTGGTTTGGCAGTTGTTTTTGGTGCTTCTTCTTCCTCCTCTTCGTCCTCATATTCATATTCTTCTTCAAGTTCAGGTTTTTCGGTTGTTGTGCGACGAGTTGTAGTTCGAGTAGTAGGTACTGTCGTTGGTGTTTTAGTTGTTGTTGCAGCACCTCCAGATTTGACTTTCGGACATACAACATTTCGGGGATAATCGCAAGAGTCTGCTCCCTTGTTGAAAACGAGCCCTGATGAACAATCAAAGATTATTAGCATTGAATCATGTTTCAGATTATTTCAGTGTTTCGAAGCCTACCTGAAGGACATGTAAACTGATGAGCGACGATTCCAAGGCCGCTAGGTCCACTATCTAGACACCAGAAGTACTTCTTGCAATCTCTTGGATGTGAGAAAAATCCTTCATCTTCACATTTGAAGTCTAAACATTATTTTTATGATTAACGTTGTGCTTTTAAAAGATTTGTTTTATTTGATTTCTCTATTAGGAGCTTACCGCTTCCTGGGTCGGGAGTAGTCGGTGGTTCTGGGGTCGTCAATCTGTTACTGAGTGACTCTTCACCATTCGAGTCTCCAGCAGGTTTATTTTCTCGATTCTTCAGCTTCCTAGGAGTGTTACTTTCAGTGGATCGACTCCTTGGTCGGATTTTGTTACTAAGCCTCGATCTTGCAGGTTTTTCACTGACCTTAACAGTATTTCTGTTATCTTGTTCTTCTTGTTCTTCTTCTTCTTCATCATCATCACGTTCTTGAAGAGCAGTTTCTTCCTCATTTTCTTCTTCTCTGACTCTTGAATTAGATTTATTTTTTGACTTTGAAGAACCTAATCTCCTCCTAAAGGGAGCTTCAGTAGTGCTTGAACGTCTATTAGAATTTGTGTACTGTCTACCTGATGAGTTGCTTTGACTCGACTGGGTTCTAGGTGGTTTCTTCAGAGAAGGCTTTTCTTTTACCTCTTGATTTTTGCTGTAAATTAATAAAAAAAAGTCAACAGTATATTCTTCAACTGCAATCTTAACCAGTTACTTTTTTTAAAAAATTATATGACGAGACTCACGAATTTCCAGAAAGGAGAGTTTCTTTCGCAGCTTCGATCAGAGGATAAGGACGACCATGGCAGTTTCCTCGGAAATCGTCATTGTCAATCGACCAAAACATGATTCCTCCAAGATTTTTCTCATTTACATACCGTGCCTTCGCTCGAACAATATTTTCATCATCATAACCAACCCACTGGTTTTCTTTGAAGGCATATGGACCCATAGCTTCTCGATTTGGCTGAACCACCTCCCAATCATCTTTTTCTATATTTTCGCAAATCTGAAATGGAAATTAATAATTAAAAAATCAATTCAGGTACAGAAAACGAGTAGTTTAAAAAGGGGAACTAAAGTAAATTGAAGATGTACCTCATAATAGGCTAGGTATCCTTTTTCTCGAGTTGCATCTCCTTCGACTCCTGGTCCATCAGCTGGAGAACCAATATCAGTCGAATCTTCGTTAAAGAGTGTATAAGATCTGCCATAAGTTGGAATACCAAGAACAATCTTGTCTGAACTAGCTCCTACTTTTATGAGATGGTTAATAGTGTATTCCTGAAGAATGAATGAAGAGAAGCATAATTATTGTCTTGATAGTTTTTCCTATACTTTCTTTTACAACATTAGTTGTATATTAGGAGAAGGAAAGTGACTTACGATAGTTAATTCTGTGTCGTAGTTATACTCATTATCTTCTTCGAGAGGATAGAGAGGAGAATGGTGATTAACGGCAGGCTCGAAGGCTGAGTGATAGTCGTATGATAGCAAATTGATAAAGTCAAGATTTTCATTCAAACGTGGAATATCGTAACCTTTATCGATGTATTCTATACCGGCTGGCACTGCCATAGTCAGCAACAACCTGGGTCGACCTGTCTTTAAGGATTCCCTTTCGAATTGTTCTCGAAGTTCCTTTACAAATAGAGTAAATATTTATTTATATTAGAATTCTTGATGTGTATTGAAAAAAGAAGAACGAAAATTGAATGGATAATTTTTTTGTGGGTAAGAAGATACTCATAATTCAAATAAATTAATGAGAAGGATATAATATAAGAAAGGAAGGTACCTCCACGAGAGTCGCGTAGTTCTCCTTGTCGCGAGGTTTGCCCCCATCTCTGAAAGCAGGATATTCCCAGTCAAGGTCGAGGCCGTCAAAGTGATTCTGTCGTAAAAACTTGACGCAGTTTTTCACAAATTCTTTCCTTCTGTGGGCGTCAGCCACCATCGGAGAAAATCTGCTGGACCCTTCATTCCAGCCTCCGATAGCGAGAAGTGTCTTCAGATTCTTGTTGTATGTTTTAAGACCAGTGAACTTTGCGTAACCACCTTGAGGGTAAATGTAGAATTGTGAAATGTCATAACAAACAGGTATTCGTATTTTTTTCGAATTGCTTTAATATTCTATTAAATTCTACAGAGCTACGAAAGAGAATACTTTCTAAAGGTTATTTACGTATTGTTGGAGTGTTAATGAGTATGTATTTCTATTCATTGTAACAGGTAGAAAGTATTCTTACCTTTTTCTATGTCTTGGTATTTATCAAAAGGCTTCAAAGTATTGTCCTTGGTAAAGCCACCGAAGGCGTAAATCAAGTGGGTGCAAAGATAGGGATTGATGTTCTGTGGTGAAAATTTTGCAGTCCCTGGTCTGTAGACTGACCAATTTGTGTAATAACAGACGACCCTCTTTTCCGCATTTCCTGAAATGGGACAAAATACTCTTGTACTTTTTCTTAAGCATTTTTGAGACATATAATAGGCACGCACTTCAAAATGCCGGATAGATATGATAGCAATCCAATATCTCGAAGCATATTTAATTTTTTTTTCGTGCACCACAAAAAAGAAAATATGTTCCAACTTTCGCACATACTTGCACTAAATTTAAATATTTTTCTCAAAAATATTAATTGAAGAAGAAAGTCGACGAGCAGGATTCATGAAATGTTCAGCAGGAAAGCGTATACCTCTGATATATATGTATATCTCTGATCTCTCCACTCTTTGAAGTAACACCGTGTCCTGACTTTGTTGAAACTACTTCAGCTATGCAATTATAATTTACAACCATGTGCAATGTATAGAAGCTAATATTAAAGTTCTAATAGATCGCGAAAACGATCTAATTATTAATAATATGGAATGAGTGGAATGTTTGCCACATTATAATCGAGTAATTTAATCAATCGCGAAGGCGTTATTTGAATATTTTAGCAAGACAGTAAGAGAGTAGGCATTCAAGGACGATATTTTTAATATTGACTTTCAGATAATTAAAAAACCAGGATAATCGTCTATATCTATAGACATAGTTGCGGCGACATTGACGCACGGCGGTCATTAAAACTTCAACTACTATAGGTATATTCATCCCATTTATATTTGTATGGATGTAGCTGTGTATAAATCATTTACTGCACAGTGTCCCATATTTTTCTGCAAGTAATTCATCGTAAAATGACGTACACAGTCGACTGTCGCCCACCTGCGGGTGTTAAAACTGCAATACGGTATCCACGCGAAGCGCACACTCTATTCTTTATGTATTCAACGCCGAATGCAATTTATGTGCATCCTGTCCTGCACAAAGATTTGTATGTGTGATGATGTTATTACTGGAGAGTCTAAATGCACATGCGTTTATAAATTTTATACATAGAGGATACAGTACATTACTGTTTATACTATACACGTCTGTGAATAGGTGTTTCGCACATGAGGCGCCATCGTAAATGGCCTGGAGAAACTGTGCTCGATGGAGAAATTGAGACACGATAAACTTTCGTTCGTTCCATGGAAGAAACAAAATTAGCAAGTGGATTTTAAGATCGTTCAATTGGCCAAGACTTAATAATTCATGAATACATAAATTCAATTTACTTTCAGTAGAGCTTTTTGTATTTAGTATTTAAAAATTAAACAGATTTGAATGTAGCATCTAAAAGAATTCAATATGCGAAATTGTCATATAGCAGAATTCGTGACAATACCTCGTGAATGCGAAGTAATATGAATGCGAAATTTTTCAAGATTAAGTCGTTCATTTTCTTCAAACAGATAATTCGGGCATGTATTCTCAGATTCTCTCTTCAGATGTTGTCAGCGATTCCCGTGCTTTCACCTGCGTTATAATCGTCAACTCTGAGGTCGCGATGGAAAGCACTTGTAACCCATTTTAAGGTTCATCTACTAGTAATAAAAAAGAATAAGGAAATAGTTGTCAAATACAAAGTGAGGAAGATATTTACTATTTCCGTTTCCTGTGCCAACTAAAGATACTTTCTTTTTTCGTATCAAGGAGTTGGACCGGTTCAAATATTCGAATCAGTCTTCTTAATGTTCTTTCAGCCCCTTCTTTTTTCTCTGATTTATTTATAATTGATCTTAAACACGCCACACTGCGTTCTTCAATTTCTTAGATAGAATTCAAGTACATAGTTTTTTGTTTGTGAGTTTTTTTTTATTTAAGGAGGCTTCAGTTTCTGATTACGTGACAGAAGAAGTTTGAAGACTTTCTTCGCTTAGCTGAGAAAATCCTTTGGTCTTGTTAATGGAAAAAAGTTCATTGCAATGAGCAATTGACCATTTATCCCATTAAGGAGCTCAAGAGACAATAACACGAAACTTTACGACCTAAAGACAAGTCTGGTACGATTTCAAGAATTTCTCTGAATTTTTTCAGATTTATAAATTTATATATAATGCGAAACGAAAGTCGTGGTTGTCTACTGTAAAATGACGTAATCGATGTCAGAAACTCGAATGTAGTGCAATGGTTTCTTAAATGATGTTTTTTTTACCATTATTTTCTCTTGCGATTTTACACTTCGACCAAAAGACATCTGGAGAGTGGAAATTTCTCTAAGCTTATAGGAGCTACCAAGAAAGGTCGTTTACTTATACTTCAGTAGTCACTTTACTCTCCTGACTTTGAATAACAAGAGTTCATTAGGCAAATCGCAGGTATATCTGGTGAAAGTTAGGCTGAATGTTTTGTTTTCAAGTTTATAGCTTATTATCACTAACCCACTTTTTTATTGATATGTGATCTTCAGCAAGCCAATTTGAAAAATTTATTTATCATATGTTTGAACTCGAAATTTATTTTAAATTGAAATTATATAATTATGTACTATTAATTAATGTGTTCAAACTGTAGTAATTAATCATTTCCTCGAGCATATGTTCTCGTATGTAATTACACTTTTCACGATATACAAAAAAAGTCTTAATGATAGTTAAATCAGCTAGTCATTCATTTCTCTATGGAATGCTTGCTCGGTAAGTTGATTTAGAAACTAAAATCCTTATACTAAAGGATTTTCTGATATACAAATATCATGGTCCAAAATTTATGAATTTTCTGATATAGTACCGAAAATTAAAAAAGGAAAATATAAATATCCACTAGTCAAAATTAACCGGATTTGCAATTATTAACCAGTCAACTAATTTCAGTTAAAGTCGTAATTTCCAGTGTTAAGTGACTCTAAACATAATTGACAAAAAGTAATAACGCAATTTTTCTACTCATTATGTGTAGTAAAACTACTAATTAAAGATGGTAATTTTTTAATTATACTGCTGTTTTTCAGGAAAAGATCAAAACATCGTTTCAGGGACCAACTTTTAGTTACAATTTAAACTTAATGTTTTTCACTACTGGATCATGGATCAGATACTTTGAACATATTAAAGACATAGCTCTATAGGTACACTTAATTATTTTCTCACATAGGATATTTCATAATAAGAGCGTTAGAAGGAATCCCAGCATACAGTGTGCTTCCGTAGTAGAAAGTTGAATCGAAAACGGAGATGAAAGTTTTTTTTATTGCAAGATTTCGATTTTCATAATAAGAATAATTACAAAAAATGAACACATTTTAGAAAATAGGGCTCTCTTAAAAAAGGTGAAAGCTGCATGAAGATCAGTTTTTCTAACAAAATCCATTTCAAATATGATAAACCTGCTTGGATCAATAAAATATAATAGAGAATCGACCTAAAAGAATATATAATAAGAGAATAAAAAAGGGCATGGATTTCAATATTTACTGTAAATGCAATTAATGAAACTATAAGAAGGCTTAATTTACATGCATTCAATATGAATGTTCTGTGGATAGTTGGATACACTTCTAGAATCTAGAAGTTACGACACCGATTGAATGTTGTGTAGAAACTTATAATTAACATTGAAAATGAAGCTTACCATTTTGTATCGATGCAAGAACGAGTCCCAGCCATAAAACTAGAGTAAGAGCCCGCACCTTCTGGAAGAAAAAGAAAGAATCGTGACTCGCATTAGTAAATCGTAAGGAGCGCGCATGTGATTAAGAACGCGCGTAAAAAAATTTGGCGACGCCTTGATCCCGTTATTCGAGTCATTCAGGAAACATAACGCCCTAGTATTGCGACTTTAACTTCCTGTATGACAATCGAACCTTTCACATAATTACAATTATTTAATTTTTGAAAGCTATAATCATATCGTGCAACTTTTAAGATTGCTCAAAACTAGTTCAAAACTAGTAATAAAAAGTACTGTTCAAAAGTACTGTTCAAGTTGCATATATATATATTAAGAATCACATGAATTTTTTAAGAGCTAGCTATGTATCATATGTCTCTAGCATTTGTAGTTTTATTTTTCCATTCATACTTCTATCTCACTTTTCTTTTCTAAAGACGATATCAACTTCTAAAGATCGTTGACATTTGACAAGAATTAACAAGGATGTCACGTCATCTGACAGCTCCTCGTGTTTGTACGCAGTAGTATTACGTACATTAATCATTAGTTATAGTCTGGGAGAAAAGAGAATAAAAGTATCCGTGTAATGACGACTTTCAAGGCTTCGACCAACAATACACACATATTAACACAGTCAAAAATAATTGGATGAGAATGCGAACGACTTTCTCATTCATTGAATACATTTTCATCTCTTCCTATAAATATTTATTTATATTTTCAAAATTACATTATTTTAAAATGAAACTTAACCAAGTTTCATTTCCTGATGGTCTAGCCGCGAAACCTTCGGCACTAATCTGACCATAAATCACTCAAAATAGACGTGAGATAGTTTTTCCAACATCACATAAATACTGCATTGAAAAATTTGATTCCAAGGAATTACTGAAAATTACATGTCGGTATGGCTTAATTTAAGATGAAAAATACTCCCTCACATTCAGGAGTTGATGATGGAAAGATAATGGAATGGTGATGTGAAAGAAACAAATATCAGTTCCACTGGATAATATATATTCCCTCATTTCTCAATTATCCCCATAAATGCGATCGCAGTCATTACACGATTACACCCCAGAATAAGTTATGTTTCTGGTGTAAGCTGCCACTGTAAATTGGGTGGTGTAAAAGTTAGACGTGGATTATTCGATAATGATAATTCTCTACAGCACACAAATTGCAGTTTCTATAGCCATTTCCCGTTCATATTGGCGGTTTTTTGCTTACGTCAACAGTATTAAATCCAGAAGATTATTAGACGCAGTTTCAAAATCTTGTTTATTTTCTCGAAACTCGTTCAATCTCATCATATATGTATTACATTCCAATTAGGCTATCCCATTATTAGTAAAATGCGTAAAATTTAATATTAAGTTTTAAAATGAAGTGTGGATTTATCTTTTATGATTACACACAGAATTATGTTGTACTTTTCAGGAAATATAATTTAGTTGCTGAAGCTGTTTAACAAAACAGTATTTTAAATTAGCAGTATACTTCATTCATATTGAAATACAGTATAGAATGTAGTATAAAATATTTTGTAGAATTACACTTCATTGCAATTCGAATTATTAAGAAATGACCTGCTTTTACCCTACTTTTTAGTTTAAGGTATATTTACTTCTAGCGATAAATTTCTAGTCAAGATATAATGAAAGACAAATGTAGAGCACTGGATGGAAAATAATTATGGAGCAAAATAGAATAAACAATGCACTTCTCAGGCTAGCTGGATATTTTCGGAAATTTAAATAATTCATTACTACGTGAAATAATAAAGAATTAAATATAGCAGAGTAAAAATATTTATAGCGCTTTTATCATCGCGTATTATCGATTTCATCGTGCCCAGGGGAACGAGAAAATTATTTTAGATCAGATACAACGATAAGAAAAACTTAAAAATAAAATCATTTTATGATATTGCATACGTGTTATCATGAATTGAAATTTATTGAACTTTCTACTGAAAGAAGATCGACTCTGATATTTATAGTTTCTAATTATAATAAACTATCAAACAGGATGACAGAAAAAAAATCGCGAGGCAGCAATAATACACTATATTTGAACAGAAATATAGCTTGAATGTGGAAAGACAAACCATCATACTTTATTTATAATTGATTATTTGCATAATATATAAGTATTTTATAACATTTATGGAAAGTCTAAAATTTAATGGTATAAGACGTAAGAAATACTGATGCTGAAAAGTTCCAGGTTTTCCTTGCCATTGTATTACAGAATCAGACAATTCATCAAGGTGTTTCACCTTTTGGAATTTTTTTAGATTGAACTTCTAATATATAAATTTATAATTTATTTATTTCTGTGTGTGAGTTATATTTGTTTTACAGAGACATGTTATGTAGAAAAATTAAATTGTTTATGTGTGTAGAATTATGTGATATAAGTAGCTATATTATACCAATTACGCCTGCAGCTCTTTTCTATGAAAGTATATATTAATTACGTCAGTCACACTTCTCAGAGTTAAAGAATCTAGAATATACGCTTTTATGTTAGAAAATTAGCCTGTTTATTTTAATTTTCTTGATTTATATAGTTGCTGCATTAAGATAATGAAGACATGGCTACTTCATAGGTTACTTTTGACATTTAAAAATCAGAACTGATCAAATTGATCCTTTTTAAAATATTACAAATTCCCAAATTGGAACTGAGCCGTCTTGGATTTATTATAACCATTTATGTTGCGCGAATTAAGTTGAATCGAATGGGGGCAGACGCCAGTGGGGACGGGCCCACTTACTAATAAATATAAGTCAACATAATAAGATCGTGTGAAATAATCGGCATGTCACGAACAAGCGTGCGCTAGAGCAGATCAGAGCAGGGCCGTGACACACAGAGAGCCACTCCTGGTTATGCAATTTCAAGCATGTGTAAAGAGAAAGCAAAAGAAGAAATAACACAACGACGAAACTACTTTCTCGCAAATGTTTCGGCCGCTGCGAACATAACGTAACGTTATTACGTCGAGCTGCAATTACAGCTTCTAATGAGTTGACCTCGAATTATTCCGCATGTATAAAAGGAAGACACCTGCTTGTAAATAAATTTCAGTCGGTTTACCCACTGTAAAGTAGTGTAAATCAAACACATCGTAAAAGTAATAACTAGTGCAATAACATGATTTACATTCAATATATGCACTTTTGATCAACATTAATTTATTTTTTCATGTCCCATCACTAGATTACTCCATGGAAATTTCAAGAAGAATTATTGTGCAAAACGAAAGCTCATAATATTATATAGGCTGAAAAAAGAAATTTCTTATTTACATGTTTTTCTTACATAAAAAAATTTTAAAATTTAAAAATACTTTTTATATCCTTATATAGTACTGGAATTGATTGCATTATATTTTACGAACACAAAGTTGTGTAATCCGCATTCTTTTCATTTCTCTCGCGGAAAGCAATGCAGAGCCAAATGACAGACAACTAATAAAAAAATAGGTATTAGGTGCCCGCTATTTATCCGGATGGCATGCTTGGTCTTATGGTGTACTGGAAATCTATCTCACAAAAAACACAATAACGTAAAAGTACTTTGAACATAGAATGCTGAAAATCATAATCATATTTTTAACTCTAATCTTGAATCGCTATTTTTTTTCATTCTGAACTCATTTATCGGAAAGTTTGTCCAGTTATTTTTTATTTACGACATCAGGTATCAGCTTGTCTCACTCTTTTACAGCAGAGTCTGAAATTCCCATTCACGTAATCTTCAACTACCAGTCAGAATGCTGACTTTAGCAATGATAGAATGATTTAATTCGCCATTGACAAAATATGTATAATTAATTCCAGAGAAATTGAAATTGAGGTTTATTATAATATTTACCCCTTTCGTGGTTGAAATGAAACGCAGAGTCCTTCGTTATTTATAATGAGAAGTTCTGGGTTTGCAATTTCGATATTGCTATAACGTAAAATGTATAGTTTTTCCTAGATAAGACAAATAACTACATTCTTCTGACATAACAATCTCCACTACTTTCATTTCAAAAGTCTGTTATGACATTAAAACCGCATTTCAAGGCCTGAGAAAGATTCCTGAAACAATTTTCTATCAATATCGCAATTGCCTTCTTTTTATTTATTGGTGAGAAAGGACAAAAGTATACAAGTTGTACTTTTCCTGTTGTATTCTAATAGATGATTTTCGCTTTTGTTTAAAATACCTCATTTTATAAATAGTTGTACGTATAACTGTATATATGATGTATATATAAATATATGTTATTGTATTATGATGCACATATGTTATTGGAATAGAAAACTAAAATATATACAAAAATTCTAGACTAATAAACTTTCACATACTTGAACAAGAACATGAACAAGTTTTAAAAAAAAGTATAAAAAAAAACACGCCAGCATTCCAAGAGCCTTAATTCCTCACTAAAAGCTTTTAACTTGAGAAATTCTTCTCTGAATGAACTGCATTTTGTAGTGTTCTGAAGTAACACGTTTCTTGTTTATAGCGTTAAATGAAACAATACTTCTCAGTAATAATTTTCAACTATTTAAATTTTTTCTTGAATATAAAGACTTTCTTATTTTGAGTAAAGGATAAGAAAGAGAATCTTTATATTTTTTACAGCCCTGGAGAACTTATTTTCCAATAGGGACGCCAACATACTGCAGACAGAAGAAAACAATTTCAGACTTATCCATAAGAAACAAGATTTCACGCCAAGGTCCTTATCATATAATATAATGATGGCTAACGTGCACCACATAACTGAACCCTAAAAAAGTTCTCTCGTGATAAAAAGAAACTAAAAAGCTTCAAGAAGAGTTCCAAAACTTAAAAAAAAGTGTCTGGAATACTCTGTAATTTATACAATTTATATATAATTATTCTCCGAAAACAAAGCTCCAGCTTGGTTTTTTTTAAAAGAGAAAAGGTTTTCAAGACTTGCAATGTAATCATCTCTAAAGATAATATTATTTTAATCGCACCTACATTATTTTTACGTTTTTAGAAGTCAAGTCCCGGAAATTTAACGCCTACTGAATTTCTGAATTTATTATTATTAAATAATGATAATAAAATACTTTATTTGTCTGTACGTCATTCACGATATTCTCGACGTAGGAAGGAGATGTATCATGTCCATGTCCACTCTTTTTTATATGCTAGGCATTCCCTCTTATTATTCTATTAAATTACTGTCCACATTCTACTGAGAACTCAAGATCGACAGGAAAATATATGCTTTTCATTCTTCATATGTAATTTTTTTTTAACAATACTTGCACTTTCCACAGAAAATGCAATTTTTTCTAGGAAAATGCATTTGGCGTGTATAAGTGAAAATATCACATGTCAGTGAAACTCGGAAGTCCCGATTTTGAAAATACATAACTATTTAAAATTACTTTCCCTTGATTATTGCATTAACTTGAATTACGAATCCTATTATAATTTATTATAATTCATTCAACACAAATAATATGAAGATTTACTTTCAATTTCACTTTAATGTAGCTGTCGACTATTTTTAATTATTTTCCAGCCCAGTGGCGGATTTAGGCATGGGCAACATGGGCTACTGCCTAGGGCGGCAAATTTTTGGGGGCGGCAAATTCAGGGAGACAAAATTTTTTATTTTGAAAAAAAAAATATTGATATAAATTCCAAATTTTCAGTTACGACATAGATGTTCTTTCTCCAAATATTCGATGTAATAATCAACATAATTTTCCAATTTATATTGATGATGGGACATATTTTCAATTAGTAAAGAGGCGGCAATTTAAATTTTTGCCCAGGGCGGTATTCTGCGTAAATCCGGCACTGCTAGTGCCTGCTTTTAGAAAGCTTTGCACATACGGCCATGACAATTCGTTATTCCGTTCAGTGCTTTCAAACGCCTGTGCACGCATTGTTTTGACTAATCGCTGGAGAAATTCTCTCATTGGTTAATATTTTAGGTGCGCAATTCAATTTTGAATCTCGCGCCAAATTACAGCCAATTGCAAAATTTCTCCAACGCGTGCTGCGCGCGCAGGCTGCATTCCGCTCACTACTATTCGGCCTCATAAGATGAGGGTGGGGTTCAGGCGGAGAGGGGGAAAACAGAAACCGCAGTGATCACAGAACGTGGGATTTTTCGGCCCCCACCACACGACCCAAGAGCTCATGCTTTCTCCCTCTAGCAACAGTCACGACCCTGTTGATAGAGAAAGAAAGCATGAGCTCGTGGGTCGTAGAGTGGGGGCCGAAAAATCCCACGTTCTGTGATCACTGCCGCAGGGGGTCACGAGCGTGTGGGAGATTTGAGTAGCTCAGTTCGCTCCCGACTCGCGTGGAGTTCACGTCAAAAGACTCAAAAACTGCGCGCGCCGCGTTCGCGATTTATCCAGTAGTTTATTATGAAGTGCTTTTATTCGTACTCGAGTTTATTACTGGGCTCCTTCTTGGGACTCATCTGCTGATTGGTGGCAGTCGGGTGGGAGGAGTAGGGGAATCGAGGAGCTCAGTCACTCTCGACTCGCGTGGAGTCTACATCGTGAGAGTCAAAAACCGCGCGCGCCGCACTCCCGATTAATCCGGTAGTGTATTGTGAAGTGTTGTGAAGTGCTTTTATTCGTATCCGAGTTCATTACTCGGATTCTTCTTAGGAGTCTTAGGACTCATGTGCTGATTGGCGGGAATCGGGTCGTCTGGGGGAGAGGAGTGGGGAAACCGAGCTCAGTCGCTCTCGACTCGCGTAGTTTAAATCTTTCGAAATAATATCCGTAATAATATTAAAGTGACAAATTTAGTGTTTCTAAGTGTCTTCTGATGTTTTGGAAGGGGCGAGTCTACTGGCCATTAGGATGGATCGTTCAATTATCGGAAGGATCGTTTCCCAAAAGGATTGTAGCTGCTGCTCCGAATAAACAAGTTAGTATCTCACCTTTTTTTCCAAACAAATATATATATTTTTGAGTAGAGTACTTCTAAATATCGGGCGATTTAATTATTTTCTCTGGTTTTGATACCTTTTTTCTTTTACCACATTTCGGGTGCGGTATTCTATGGTGTTAATTATTTCGATTTCGAAGAAATTTTGGAGTATTTGTGGATTTAAAAAGAGTTTCAAAAGATAATTCAACAAATTTTAAGAAATTTCGTATTTACTTCAAGATATTTTGAAAGGTTTTGAGAAGTGACAAAAATTAAGGAATTTGCAAGGGCGAGGGACCGTTTACTCCAAAAATTGATTTTTCGGGATTCTATAACTGATTCTGATTCTACTGATTCTATTATAATTCCCCACTCTTTTGACTTGATACGCCTAATTCTAATTTTTTCTCTCAATTGAATCAAATTATTTTTCCATCTTTATGGATTTTTAAAATGATTTCACTTGTCTGTTATTTCTTTTTTTCTTACAAGGAAATTGGTCAATGTTTAGACAATTTTTTTGTCAGGGCCTAAAATCTTTTAAATTTCGGACTACACACTTTTTCCCCCACCCCTCTTCCCGAACAAGAAATTTCGAGAATCGTTATTTTTTCAACTATAAATATAAGTAAACAGTAATTTAAATAATTTTGAGATTAACTAAATAGTTGAAATCAATATGTATAAATATTGTTTACTGCACACTTTTTTATTTCGGACTGCACACTTTGAAATTCGGACATGATGAGACATATTTTCAATTAATAAAGGGGCGGCAATTGAAATGTTTGCCTAGGGCGGCATTCTGCGTAAATCCGGCACTGTTCCAGCCACATAACATTTGAGCCATGAGTGTATTTCACTTTTCTTATTAATATTAGTCTCGTCTTTCTCATTCGTTATTGTAGCTCATTTCGAAGGCTTGGTCGCCGCAACGGGACTTTATGCCATGGTATACGGTAAATGTGTATCTGGCTATCTATTATCTGCATTGAGTCGATTTACGATAATAACAGTTTCTTTCGCAGGCATAATAGTAAGCGTGAGAGTGATGGAGTGAGAGGTGAATATATGCATGCGTAGAGCGCTCCAATGGCAAAGAACGCACATGAAGATTGCGCTGATTGCGTTTCCGGTAAACAGACTGTGGCAATATTCTCCTTAATTTTTATTCTAACGGAAGCTAAAGATCGGCACAATTAGCACGCTCTTTTACCCACTGTCGTGCAATTTCATTTCGAAATGAAACAACTACTAATGACAGAGATTCTTTATTCAAAAGGCAATTAACGTATACGATTGTGTCTCAGCAGAATAAATCTCAGCTAATCAAGATCAGTTTAAGAATGCCGTAATTTTTATTAATATGGAAAATGATGTTCTAGAAAACTTTCCTTTAATCCAAACGTGTTTCAGATCATCGGAAAAAAATGTAGAAGATATCTGTCATTAACTGTTCATTTATAATTTAACAAGCTTACTGTAATGAAAGGGATGCACAAAAAACTACGATTGAGTTGAGAGATCTGACAAAAAAAAATTTTTATGTATCCCTATTATTAAGAAACTGAAGACCTTTTGTAATTTCCCATGTATCGGTTAAAAAAGTCGGGGTTTTAATTTTCTACAGTAGAAAGAATTTAAGGGTATACCTAGGAGCCAAATATTTATGGCTTGGTCGTGAGTTGATCGAATAGTTCGTGGACGGATTTGATCTTGTCTCTAAAACAAGAACTGTACCGGATTTAACTCACTTTTACTTTCGATAGAATCCGAAGTATAAAGGCGGACTCTGAGGCGCTCGCGAGGAAACTCAACATGCTGCTTATTCCGTTAATTAATCTTCCTGTCGCGTTATTTAATACACTATGAAATAGCGCACGAAGGAAATGCGCTGTAAACGTTGCAATAGATATAAAGGCAACGATCGGACACCAACTATAAATTGCATCAGTAACAGGGATGGGCTTTTATTTTTCTCAGGAATTAGAAACTGAGTAAAGTATATCGTAAAGAAACGTGTTAAGTATATCGTTCAAGACCAGGTGTAAAGTATTAAACTCAGAGAATAAAACGTGAGAAAGTTTAGGAAATCATAAAAAGATTATTTGTCATTAGTGGTAATTATCACACGACCAAATCAAAAATTTTTAATATGTTTTATTCTCGGTTACTTTAAAAACTGGTTTAGACCGACATAATGAGATTTTTTTATAGGAATAATAATGACCCAGTGATTCCGTGGTTCATAAATATGAAAATGATAAAAATTAATAATTCTTTATTTTATTCCATAAAATCAATGTTCAAATAAGTAGTTGAAATAAAACATTAGATGTGAATCGTGTAACTTGAAGTAATTAGCGAATCACTTGCACCACCTTTTATTCCCCTATTATGAAAACGCTTTGAACCCCGGAATAAGAATATTTTATTAGTCAATAAGGAAATGAAAGAATTTCAATTATACAATCAGCACGTGAAAATCAAATGTCGATTTCCAGGAATGCACACTTTTGCTTAAGATTATGATGAATCTCGTGATGAAATGGTGAAACTATGTGGTTATGTTGAAATAGCGAAAAGGCTAAAATGAATTTCGATGATCGGCCATTGCTTCAAATGTCGAAAGAGAAAGAATCAAAGAATTTATATTGAATAGTAGGGAAATAAACTATGATACAATGGAAACGAGCAACAAATTATCGGCATAAACATTAACTAGGGAAATAATGGCTAAATAAAAAGTTCAAAAGGAAGAGATGAGAAAAATAAATGGAAATTTATTCTATTAAAGAACAGCAGGTCGCCTTGAGGCATTTTTATACATGAAACTATATATAAAAGGTCAACCGCTGACCGTCCTCGGGCCTACTCGATTTATTTAATTTTTTCTTCAAACATCACTTGTGTTCAGATTCAGGTCCTTTTACGATAAGAACTTGTCAGCAAAATAAACGAAAAATCTGAGTATCGAAAAGGGAGATAAAGATGAAGATGCATGAGAAAATAGAGAAATAAAGAAGTTGTGAGAAAAGTGATCTGTCCAAAAAGAGACAGAAAAAAATCGAGAGAGGTAGAATTTAAAAGCAGAATAAAAGCCGAGAACCACTAAAAAAATAAAGGTATGCAGCACTTATTTTTAATCTACCCTCGTCCTTCTCGTAAGGAAGCAAAAAAGCGCAAATCCTCTGAAATGTAAATTCGGAGAAAAAAAAAGGAAAAAAATTTCTCTGACATCCTGATCCTGAAGTTGCAATGAAAAAAATGCAGAACTAACAAAGAACATTATTTTTACATTCTCATTTTTTAGTTTAATACCTCCAGATTTAAATTCTGAAATATAGGTAATTAAATATGCATAAAGAAATTAAAATTGTCCCATAAATGTCAAGATGGTTTCTTTCCTTACTTAGTTAGATTTATACTTGCTTTCTCCTAACTATGCGAGAAGAAAACTCTGTATTTAACACTCTCTTCAGCTCTTACTTCGACAGAAAAAGCCCTCCCTAAAAACTGAAAGTACTTCACTTAAATCTCGTAATGATTAGCTTTAAACAATCTACAAATGTGTATGTTCTCCATTGATTTAAAAATTCCATCTCTTGTTTTCCTTTGGAAAGCAATTTTCTTAAGAGAGCCTAAGCATGGTATATTTAACTATCATAAAATCTAAATTGATTATTCTTTAAAGAACATTAGATAGAAAGATTCGACTTAGGAAAATGAAATATTTTACTTGAATATTATTTCATTATTAAAGGAGGATTGGAGTGAAATATTAGGAAAACGAACATCTTAACCGCAAGAGCATTAATATATTATATTGTATTAGCTATTATATACATTGTTACATAAGAAATTCTCTCAGTGGAGGCCAAAATATTCAGGGTGTGACCAGACCATAGCTCAGATCACGCTCAGGTCAATCGTCTGTGAGATTGTTTATATTTCCTATGTGTTAATTGAAAGTTCTAAAGGTTATTATCTTTGATTCCTCGAGAGTTTGCACAAATGTTAGAATTTTATGATAGATTTAATGGTGGGTTCTTTAAGACATTGCAATCACAATCCTGATTGTAAATTCTGACCCTATATATAGAGCATTAGTCGATTGCAGAAGTAACAAGCATCAAGTAATAAGTAAGAACTGAGAAAAGTAAATCGATCTCCAGCTTCGCCTCCTTTCGCCTCATTGCACATGCAGTCGATTAAAGAGATCTAATTATTCATGATCGACTTGTAGTTGTAATTTGTAAAGCAATGACGACCCCGCTTTGGAATAAAGAAGGAGAGCAATGCTGTTCTCTTATGTGAGATTTACAGCTTTTACATAAGATTATTAAGTGTCTCCAATGATTTATAGAAAGTGTATAGAGTTAACTTCGTAATGTCATAAGTAGAAAAATTACACGTTCCAATATCGTGATTTCAGGTATAACAGTGTTGCAGAGTAAATACGAGTTGTGGAATTTTTAAAGTTAGAAATTCTACTTCTAATTGCAACTCTCCTATAAACGTATATATTAACTGGCTTCTTGACAG
Organism: Synergus itoensis; assembly: GCA_904066005.1. Lineage (NCBI taxonomy): Eukaryota > Metazoa > Arthropoda > Insecta > Hymenoptera > Cynipidae > Synergus > Synergus itoensis. The sequence continues at coordinate 2,593,515 of CAJFCP010000088.1, forward strand.
ATAGGTCACTTTTAATATCGAACTTTCCCAAAATCTTTTGGTATACATAAATTGAAACTCTGCTCTGATGTCCGAGGCTAGAGACGGACCTATGGGAAGCAGACGAGGATTGTTGTTACGACCTCGGTAGCAGTTTTGCAATAAGTTGCCACACTCACTCCTAGCTAGGCTCTTAACGGCATTAAAAGTGGAATATGGACTGTTAGATTGCAACCAAAGCACAACGCACAGCAAGTTGCGGTACTGCAATTCCGTTCCACTCGGCCGAATAGGCGATACGGTGATGCGTAATAAATTACAGACGGGGTGAATCTCTATAACGTCCTTCCCGTACTCGGTTCGCTCTCTACTCCAAAGATGAAAAAAAAAAGACTATGCCTCATTACAACAACAGCCTATAAGTTACAAGCGAGAAATTCTTTTTCGTCTATTGAAGCTATGCAGGAAGAATGTATACCTCTCACATCCATTATCCCTGCTGCTAAGTATATACATAATATCCGTATGTATTTCAGAAATGTTCTCGCAGTTCACAAAAATGTAGCTATTGTATATTGTAAATGTCTTGCCATGATTTTATGACTATGCTTGTACCCCATGAGCTGCAAAACGAGCTAAAGTCGACTTCATGTCAAAATGGTCATCACATTTCCTCATATATAAGGAAGGTTTATGGACCTCGGAAGATCTTATGATCATATGGTTCATAGATCGTGAAACTGAAAGTCGACGTGACATATATATCTCAGAAATATTGTAATGAGATACAACAATATTTTCATGGAGTAGATAATACAGTAATATTATAAGAGAAGAGCAGGAAATTTTTGCAAATTCTAAAAATATGTAATGATTGTAATATTAGATTTTGAATGGCAATCAATAAGGACATCCATTCTTATATTCTGTGTGAAAAAGGTGTATGACTACGCGACTACGCCCACGATTAGTCCATCCAGCCGTGAATTATAAATTGAGCGTGAGAAATTAGAAAATATTCGAGAAACGTGAAAGGTTAAAGCTCTAAACAACATTTCAACCCTTCGAACTAGGTAAAATGACTGGAAGTGAATAATAATTGGTTTCCAAGTGTTGCACCTACCAGAGTATTTCTGATAATGCAGGTAAAATTATTGCAGCTGGAGGTGAAAGACTAATTAGCAGTGAATTATAATGCAACTTTTGTTTGCTAGAGTGAATAAGATATATTTGTTATAGTCTCTGCTTTCAGGAATATCTTCCTCATCAATCTTTCAAATGATTTGTTAATAAAAGATACCATTTTAAGTAAAATTCTTATAGTAAACGCGCTACGAAGTAAAAGTGGTTCTGGCAAGTAAAAGTGGTTCCAAAAAAGAGTGAAATAGAAGTTTGACCACTCTTACTCTCAGTATCTCAGGCTGTAACCATAAAATTCAATATCACATGCCAAAGGTTTTAAAAAATATATAATAAGTAATAAAGTCCTAAAAGTTAAAATTACCATCATTTTCTTATAATAAGGTGGATGATATTCAAATTACTTCTTCGAACTCATGTATGTGGGGTTAATTTTTATTTTCTCTTTTACTAATTAAAACGTCAAGAAAACTGACTGTAGATCATCCACTTCATAAAGATAGTTGTTATGGATCGAAATAGCCCTATCACTCTTTTCTTGTCATGGTATACGTATATAACTTCTTCGGAAAGCAGTAAATTGGAGGATAAATAAGAAGTGAAACTTTTATGTAAATTGTCTAAATCGTTTACCATTAACCAATATGTATAATGATGCATAAATAATATTGAAAGTTGTGTTGTATTTTTCAATTATTATAACATCTGATTTACGCGAATTTAAAACTAATAAATGTCAACATAAAAACTAACATCAGAAAAGCTTCTTTTACCCGTTAAAACTTTTGACAGAATAACAACCCCTCATATACCAACTCTTAATAAGATATTGAATTCCGAAACAATGCATATCCACGGAATGTTTTTACCGCGAAAGAAATGTATATATCTATCTTGTTCTTACCCAATCCATCTTATCTAAAAGATCAGCTTTCGCGCTCTGAGGAGCTGGATGATTATATCCGGGAGGTCTTCACAAATTTCAAGGACGTTGCATCTCGCCGACAATATCGCGGTCCGGCTTATCACGCGCGTTTCTAATTTTTTATCTTGAAAATACCAAAAGCAAAGAAAAGAAAAGTGATTGAAATGGCAAAAAAAGGTCAATTGATTAATCGAGCGCGAAAATCACAATTGCACAAAAGTCTGGCGCATTCACTGTGACGAAGATCGTCCAACTGCTGCGAAAAATAAGACGATATCCCTTTCGCGTTCACCGGCGAGGTAGTCTTTGGCGCAAAGCAAAGGCACTGTTACTTTCATGGGTCGCCATACCCACCTCCATCTTCCACCTTTAAGGCCCCTCCAACTGGATATAAGAGTTGATGGAAGGAGTATGATTCTGCATGGGGTCGGTTTGGGGCCATTCCATTCCTTCACGATGAAATACATACTAAAGGATATAGAGATATGCATATACATGAAGACATATACATATATAGGTATATATATAATATGAGAGGGATATGTATGGACTTTGGAATCGGTCAGCGGTAGAAACACGTGGCGGGGGCGGTGAAAGGAAGATATTTCTTCCCTTTATCATACTCCACCTAGCCCCCACCTCTAAATTTGATTCTTCATTCCTCTCTTACTATATATTATTTTCAACTCTTCCCGGTAATCACGTTGCAACCCACGTACGAGGATCATATGTCACGTCTTCCACAGGAATGCAGTTGCAGGTGTTTGAAGCGCCGCTTAAAGAATTGAGGATTTGGTAGTACGTGACCTTGAACCTCTTTTTAGGGGCGCTGAAAAAATGGAGTCAAATATTTCAATAGCTCAGGACTTATTATAACAAAAGATTTGAATATGCACAATATTTTTTAGATACTTAGCAAGCTAAACTTTATTCCCAGATTTTTACTTTGCATAAAGCAATTTCAAAGAATTATACGAATTAATTGAACTTAATTTTTATTAAGGTAGAAAATAGATACTTGAGGTTTTAGTATAATTCCTACCGCGTATTTTTCATTTATGAAAAACATTCACGTATTTCTTGGGTGAATAGGAAATTCTGTGGGAATTTTTTCATACATCGTTCTAAGCATTATTTAATTCATAATATAAATATATCTTGATCTTGTAAAATACGAAGCAGTAAGAATCTTAATAGTCCTCAATAAACTGAGGAAAAACCTACACACAAAGTGAAGAGCGTATGTCTAATTCATTGTTGAATATTCAATAGATAATAGACGATTTCCACTAATCGTTCATCGATCATATTTATAATAAATCATTTATAATTAACGTTATGGTATATTCCTATATTGTCACTGAAGATTAAAGATAATTTATCATTTCATTGTACAATAAAGCAGGCAAACAATCTTCATTAGTCATTACTATTTAACTATCAATATGCTCGTTAGTATCCGAAGTAAATGATTATTATTAATTTTAAAAACTGCTCTCATTCTTTTTTAAGTTAAATTTGTCTTCAAATATCTCACTTTCTTTATCAATTTTTCTTTCAGATAAGAGTCGAGAAATTTGTCATTGAAATTCTGCTTTGCAAACGCAAGTGCCTGGAATTTCTGAATAACACTGGAGAAAATATTTTGCTATTTGTTCACTTTCTAATCACACCCACCTTCGTGTGCACGACAACAGCGAATTTAATTTCGATTTACAATTCATTATAATTATTTTGGCACATGCAACGTCACATTAAATATTAAAAAAAATTAGAGATCTTTGATTAAAATGAACAAATATCAAAACTTTCACGAAAGTTAAGTCCATAAACCTAAGAATTTCACAATATAATCTTGAACAAAAGAAGGGGAAAGAGCTAAAATTCTGGGCAAATGGAGTTCGAAATATTATTAAATAATTATTTCGTCTAGAAACATTCGAAAGTGTTTTCATAAATACATAACTTAAAATAAAGCATCATTTCTTAAAATTATATTTATCCTCTAATTTTAAACATTATTGCAATTGAATTATTAATTAAATGACATTTTTATACAAATATTGGAATATTTCAAATACTTTGACATTTTTATTCTTATAAACTACACAATTATTATGGCTAGTATTTGCCTATAGTCAAATCTATTTTTCTTGCATTGCAAATAACAAACGAAATATTACCCCTATTTTTAATTTCTTAAAAATAATCGTAAATTATAAAACCTCTAACAAATATAAGTCCAAAACAAAATGATAAAAGATTTAAATACAGTTTCATCAGGTTATTTTCATCAAGTTATTTTTAATTAATTCGAGTACTGTTTTGTTCAGTTTGAGTAGATTGATGTGCTCTTGAAGGAAGGGGCAAAATTGTATTGTCCCTCCCGACAGAAAGAGAGCCTAGTTGAAATCTTTGTGTCTCGGAAGAAACACCTTTGGGTGAAGTTACTTCGACTTTTCTCATTCGAGCTATTGGCTCTCTGGCCCTTATTTTATACCAACCACGTGGTCTTTTAGCGATAGGACTTTTCTCCTCATCTTGTAAGCTACAACTAGTAATTGCTGGTGGTGAAATTGGATCCCTAGGTCGCTTGTTTGATGGATTTTTTAATGTTGAATAAAGAGAGGATGTTGAATCAAATGATAAAGTTGGTAATTCTGATGTAAATACTCTTGGAGAACGTGAGTGTTGCGTTGTAGACTCACTTTTTTCCTCTTCCAATAGTCTTGCTCCTGGAAGAAAAAAATAAATCCCAACTATTTTAAAGTTTTACAATTCACAAACTTATTTAATTGACGAAAATTCGTATATTAACTAGTTGTTTATTTCATTTCTTCTCGCGAAAATCTGTATAAAATTGATAAAACATTCTCATAATTATTAAAAAGTTAAAAGAGTCTGGAAGTTTTCATAAAGAAATCAAAAAGTTATTAAGAGAATTAAATTATTTATTTATTTCTCAAATGTACAACGTAGTATAATTATTTATGAAGATATATGCTTGTATAAACGCAAAAAATAGACTAAAAATAAATTAAAACGATCACAATAATAAAAATTTGCGCAAAAGATGTGCACGGTCTAATTTTTTTTTCTTTTTTTTTTTGAAACTTCTATAATATTTCAATCAAAGATCAAAAATTAATCTTAAGTTCATCCCTAGAATCTATTTTAAGAACAATGAAATCGTAAATTAATTCTCTCAACACTTGCCAAAAACTTGTGCATTAAAAATAGATTTTTAAACACTTCTTTTAAATGAGTCGTTCATAAATATATTCCACAAATGTCTATCCATTCCTTCAATCAATTTTCTAATAAACAATTACATTTTGCTCAATGCGGACTCGAATCATTTCTTACCAAATCAAATTTTATTATAATCTTCGTATTCATCAAAATCGGAAACTCTACAACAAAGTAAGCAGAGAAACCATCTACCTGGTAATTTTCTCAAAGCACTTTTCACGACTCGAGCCACCACTGAGAAGATTCCATTAGATTTTGAAGACTCGACGCTTCCAGACGACAAACTCTCATTGCTATGCCATTCGGATCCACTTTGAGCAGAAAAACATTCTGTGCTGGTGATACTGAGATAGCTATTGACAGATGTGACGGACCTTCTTCTGGTCTGAGATTCTGTGTTCCCAGAGACGTTTCTTTCCACTGGAGATGAACGACCGGAAGCTGGAAAATAAACACTGCCCATGGAAGCTGCAGTTTCTTCCAATTTCTTCAGTCCAGAGTCAATCAGAGGTTTCAATTCTGACCTTGAAAAACGCGATGTGTTTTCAACAAGGAGCATCATGACAACTCGAGAAGATCCAGATTGATCATTCATGGAGGGATTCTCTCCAGATGAACCAGGATTCATAGACCCTGGTTGAGAATTTGGTAAACTATTTTCCTTATCCTCTTCCGAAGGAACATTATTTTCATCAACGCAAACTTCATTCTTCTGCAGACAAAATCTATCTTCGTTTAGAGGAATTTTATTCTCTTTTAGACAAACTTCATCATTATTTTCTTTTGCAAAAACCCTACTTTCCCTTTCCACATTCAATTGGTTTTCCTGATTAGCGCTGACATCAGGAATTTCCTCTGTCAAAATTTTCAGTTCGTCTGATTTTCTCGCATTATCCTTATGTCTGTGGGATGTTATGGAAATGTTTTCACGAGCTTCGAAAAATTCGTCGTTCTCGGCCATTTCTGATAACTGTTCAAAATCGTCCGAAAATCTAACTCGCTTTGTGAATTCTTTAATTTGCTTTTTGCTTTGACCTTCTACTTCTGAGAGATCTTCTACTCTAGTTCCTAGAATGGATCTTCTGTTACAATCAGCCTCGAGTTGATCACAACTGTAGTAGTCTGTTGTATTGGTAGAAGAATTGGTGGATTTTTGAGTCAAGCTGCTACCCTGAAAATGAACAATTTTTCATGTTAATAATATTTTAAGTGAAAAGATTCTAGTACACCAAAAATATATGAAATCAAACAACTAAAAAAACTTTAATCCGTGTTAAAGATAATGAATTCGAGTAAAAACGATTAGCCTCACAGATACCTATTATACATATAAACTTTCATTTGAAGGTTCATTGTACTTGAGTTCTGAGAAAAAAAGCTATTATGTTTGACAGTATTTTTGTAGAGTCGAGGGATTGATCATTCTGGTATGCACGTTTTTTTGAAATATTTTGAAATACCTTGAAATCTCTTGAAATTTTTTCAAATTTTAATAATAATAGACTGAAATATTAGTAATATTAATAATAAATATTAAATATTAATATTATAAATATTATTAAAATTATTAAATATTAATAATAGACTTTAATATTAATAGACTGAATTCGATTCATTTTCAACAGTTCTTTTTGTTTTCAATAATTAACCTTTATTAGTCTTAAATGAAATACTAGAACAAACAAATCAGAAGCTAAGGAAATTTCACATTCAAAGCAAGTATCTTCTTTTCCAAGAGAATAAAGCTGTTATTTCTCTGAATAATTAGTCTATAAGCATCAATAAAAGGTTCATATAAAATCTCAGCTCATCCATTTACACAAAAAGACATACCTGTAATGAAGATCTCGACTGCGAGTATAATCCACTGTAGAACTGTGTATCCGAATTCCACCTTTTAATTTCGCTGCTATCAGAAATTGGCCAAGATCCTTTATCTTCCAAAGATGGTGAAATACGCCTCGGTGTTTTTAAGAGAAAACTCCAAGCATTCGAGAACTTGAATTCCAAATCACTCTTGGGACCATTCAAGCCTATATGCACAGGTGTACTTGTGTTTCTAGTCAACACTGGAGGTGAATTGAAGGTGACAAAATCACTACTATGTCTGCTATCCGTAACCGACTCCTTATTACTGTACGAATTCAAAAATGTCTTGATTTCCAACGATGTCGTCGGCGGAAAGCTTTTTCCCAAAACTTGCAGCAAACGTTGAGAATTTTCGGTTTTCCACCAACCACACTTTTGAAGAATGACCAAGTCTCGATTGGAATTAAACGATTTTCCACAGAGGCGACACAGAAGTGGCAAATGATTAAAAACCAAATGGCAGACGAACTCCTGACTTTCCTTTCCTGTTATTTGCAATTTTTTGGAACAACATAGGGGACATTTTAATTCACGCTTGGAATGCTTCTTGTTTTCATGTGCCAATCGACAGTTAACACAGCAAAATAATTTTTTGCATTGTCGACAACGATTCTGTAAATTTTAAGAAAAAAAAAAAAAAGATTTAATGACACTCTACCTAGAAAAATTAATACCCTAAATGAAGAGTCATGATTAATTTTTTACTTTAATTGAAAATAGTCAACTAAAATAACCTCGTGTAAATTCATCCTCGATTCATTTACACATTTCACAAAATTCAGCTCGAACGGTTCACTTTGACTGACACTGGGTGTTTACAATTCATTGAATATAACTATATCAAATGATCACTTTCGTTCTGGAATAGCTACATAAGATTTTCCGGCCAGGGACGCACAGATTAAAATGATAATCGTCATGATGAAAGGTGTAGATTAATATTTAAATGAAAAATACCAGTTTGTAAACACGCGTTATAATTTATTGTTATTTACGTACGGCATAGAGACACTTCAACAAAAAATATACATTTATATATTCATATATTATAATGTATTTCTTACAATTTAATGTTAACTGTTGTCGGGGAGGAATTTTTTTCTTGAAAATATATTCTTTTTCTTGTAGTTACCTATTTAAATCGTTTTCAGCCCCTCTGCTTATTATAACTCATCCTCGTGTACCTTAATTCATTGTTTCGTGTGCGTAGTAATGCGATTTTCCTTGTACATTTATATTCTTAATAATCCATTGAATTTGCGCAATTATCCTCTGCTGAAAAAATGCCAAGGAAAAAGGTAAACTTGCGGAAAATGGAAGCAACCTACAATTCAATTTCCTTTTCCACTTTACTTTTTCAGCGAGAATTTTCACAGAATTTTTTTTACTCGGTATTACAATCAATTACCTTCCACGTGGCTCATTATGGCTCTGGGAAACTAATTATAATACCATCATAGTTATGTCGTGCAAACAGTGGCGCACATTCCCAGCCTGGGAGTGTCTTGTATGTATTTGGGACGAAAAAAAAACTGGGAAAAAACTCGGTCACAGTTAATATGGAAGAAAAATGTAACTGTGTTGAATTTTAAGCAGAAAAAAAAAAGAAAATTTTAATTGATAAGTTATCAAATTCGCCACCTTTTACGGCAGTAACTTTAACTTCTGGATGTAGATACATCAAATAAATAAAAATTACAAAACCTAAAAGAGATTCATATCAACGATTTACAAATTTTCCACATAAACAATTCAAATTCACATCCACTACATTCAAGATTTTTTTTCTCTTTTACACCCAGTATCACAATTTCATAACACATATTGACTGTTTTATAGGTAAATTTTCATATTCGTTCCATTATTCTAAAAGTCCTCCTACTCTAATGTTAGACGCATTTTTGTACACGCACCTTGTCATTCGAGTAGACACTGATTCAAAAAGGAAATCTTCTATAAAAAATAAAACTCGATTCTCAGTGTGCAGGATTACATCCTTTCATTTTTTGTTTCATCCTGTACTCACTCGATTATTCACAACATTCATAATCTCATGGACGGCGATATAAAACTTGACATTTAACAACTATAACCGGCATTTTGGTATCGCATGATAATAGATACTTGTATAAAGCAAAATCCTGAGTTTCTAAAGGAAAATAGTCCTTACAATATTAAAATATGTCCTTTAGATAAGTACTGGCATTCTATTTCTTCGAAAATTAATTGAAAATATTTTGAAAAATATTTAGCTGCCAGTAGAATTCAATGGGACTAACCAAAAGTACCGAAAAAATAAATATCGAATTATAAATAACTGAATTTTTTAATTTCCGAAATCCACATTTATCGAATTATATTATCAATTACATTGTTGGATTTAACTCTACGAAAAATAAGCAATTATTAATCAGTATATAATTATTTTAAATATTTAATAATTAATTTACCTAAATATTTACAGGAATTTTTGGTTAGTCTCAATTCAATTTCTGAAATACTACTTGAATACTCGTATAAATTAATAATGGACAAATATTCTTGATTTTTTTTTTTTCGCTTTTTAAAGACAGACACTTTTTCCACAACAGGCACCATTTTTGAGTTTACGTTACTCAACCTCGAAAGCACTTTAACACGTAATGCGAATTCGAAATTCGAGGAATATAAATTCTTCGTTTAATTGATTCATATTCTTGGATTCAAATTGTAACATTTCTTTCCAAAGATGCTAAACAGTCTGTTAACTTGAACGCAATAGAGCGAATTTTACGATCATTGTTCAGATTCCATTCGTTACATCAAACATAATATGTACCTATATGTATTACACAACACCTACTTTGTTAAATTATTGAGATATTGCTATGTCTTTAATATCGGATTCGTTGCTAAAATTAAACTTAATCAACAAGATTAATTTTGTTACGCTTATAGAAACACATGTATTTTACTGATCCACTGAACTTAAAAATAATATTGTGCGTAATATTTATAATCAAAATTGTTCTCGTGAGTTCAGGGGATAGATATTAAAATAATAACAAGTCTAGTGGAATATTATTGTCTTACAGTAATTAATTAGTCTATTTCTGCCAGAACTGGGCATGAAATATTTCAATAACATGCCTTTTTTCCATTTTTTAACTGTTAATAAGCTTGAAATTATCATGATATAAAATTCATATCTAATTTCGCTGTCAATGTTGAGGAAATTTCTTAAAAGAGGAACTAAATGTATGTACTTGTAATAAAATCTTAAAAATGGAAACTGTTAATCGCAACTAAGTTACCACAAAAGTTATTCCCCAACACTTTCTAAAATCAACGCTGAAATATTGAAATATTTTAAATCGATAAATGATAAGACTAATTTAAAAATTAAATCGTTGGTAAGAGAGATCATGCAATGTGCTATACGATAGACTCCTCGTCATCATTTGTGACTCCAATTCATATGAATGAATATATAATCTCATTTACACACGAAAATTTCGGGTCTCTCGAATGAACACCAGAAATGGTTTCTTTGAAGCTATAAGATCATTGACACACAATATTTAATTTCGTTTACGTATGCACATATACTTTATACGAATATATATGTTTTTCCTTATATCAGTACTCTAATATAGGCCATGGCATCATTTTCTTATATTTTTAAAAGGATCCGATACGACTCAGAAATTAAAGAAATTACTTTTACTCCATTATCTATTTTTAAATATTAAAATTAAATGAATGAGTAAAATTACTAAAAGTTGGTTTATTTAGTAATTCAATATTTTTAAGTAAATATAGAAAAGAAATATTTCGTGTGTCGGATCCTAAAGTGCCAAAATTGAATATCAAAGACAATATTGCCTTACATTAAATATAATATCCCTGATTCAGAATAATAATCATCAGGCGGAGCCTAATAGATCTTAGTTTGTCAAGCTCAATATTATTTGAACAGATTCAATTCACTACCGATGGATGCAAACCAAATGATTTAGAGTGGAATTGATTAAAATGAGATAAAATTGCGTAACATAAGTTAAAATGAAAAACGGGAAGGGTTCAAGATTGGAAAAATTGCTACAACTAAAAAAGCCAATCGAAAGTGCCAACTAAAATGAGGGAATACTAGTAAAGCTTTTGGCAGCTATTCCAAATGAGCTGAATCGTTATATAAAATTATTATAGTCATTTGATGACAAAGTTCAATATCGAAGAGTAAGAAACCCCTCTAAAGTTACGAGTAATAAAAAGTGATCAATTCCGTTTTCGTCGATGGTAGAAAATTGATGTGTTTGCATGGATAGACGCCGTCTCGTATTTCAGCATTGAGAAGGTGTATACAGTCAGTTTTAAAAAATGGATCCCCCCCCCCCCCCCCCCCCCCCCTAGAATACAAGCTTACAGCGGCGTCGGTGAAAAATCTAACTGAATTTCTACGATGTTGCTCGCTTCTTCAATTTCTTTTTTTAATTGAAGCTATACCCTCTTTTATTTAGCTAATACGTTCAGCAGAATTAATATGGCAGGAGTGAACTTTTCGGACATTCTGACTTTCAATAGAGTCACAAGAAAGGGAAGAGACAGAATTTCTAGAATTGCATAATGGCTAGTGAAAATTGCAGGAATGGATCTAAGTATAAATTAATTTGGCCCATGTCTGGAATTGAAGTAGATTGGCTCTTTTTCTTGTGACTCTATGGGATTCACGAAACTTATAAAACATTGCACTTCCCTGAACGTCTTCGTTTTCGACGATTTTTCTCTAATTCGGCTGGTGGTTGGTTTCTGATGATGCGCACAACCTGGAAATTTCAACAAATTAGTATCTTCTTTTATTTTAATCATTTATTAAAGCAAACATTGAATTCTTACTTCGTGGAAAGCGACATCAACATTCAAGGGCGGATCCTTAGCTGACGTTTCGATGTAAGGAATGCACAAACGATGAGCTAATTCTCTGCCCTGTTCTTCGGAAACTTTTCTCAGATGGACCAAGTCGACTTTATTAGCTACCAACAGCATAGGATACACATCTCTGTCTTTCACTCGAAGGATTTGCGTATAAAAGTTGACGATATTTTCATAGGATTGTTTATCAGTTACTGAATAAACTAATAGAAATCCATCCCCTTTGCGCATATACTGTTCCCTCATGGCACTAAACTCTTCCTGCCCGGCTGTATCCAGTACTACAACAATATATTTTGTTTTTTATTTAATAACAATATTTTCTACAAATACATATTTGGACACACACCCGCCTTTCACCCATGATTGGAAAAGAACAGGAGAGTGACCAATTTTGAATTTTTTGCAAAAAGCTAATATAAAATTTGAAAATAATTTGTTTTTGTCCAGTATTTTTTTAAGGGATGTTAAAAATTTGGGAAATTTACCATCCAAAATGCACCATTGTTTGTCAACCTCGGTGTGTTGAATGTAACTGTCCTCAATGGTGGGATCATAGTCGGTGACAAATAATTTTTGGAAAAATTGTATGGTGAGAGCACTCTTCCCAACTCCTCCATCTCCGACTACAACGAGTTTGAAGGTCATAAGGTTGTCATTGTTCGGAGGTCGTGTCATGCCGCCTCTGGATCTTCCACCCCCTCTCCCAGCGCTCTGCCTGCGTTTGCCTATTCTGCCAAATCTTTTGGGACCCTTTAAACAGTGTCCCAGATTTCTTTCCAGCCACCTCGATTAATTTATTTCTCTTGAACGGAAATTTTACCTGAAACATAAAAAAATCAATCTAGATTATTTTGGACTCTTTCCGAAAAAGGTCTAGTCAATTAAATTTCAAAATGGAGTAGTTAATCATCCCTCACACAATTTTCATGTATCTTTTATGAAAACAATAACTAAATCTCAAAATATTTCATTTTCAAAACAAAGTGTCTATGTATCAAATTCCCGCACGAATGAGTATACACTATAGTTATTCTAAGATTTCTAAAGAATTTAAAAAAAAATTCGTTCAAGCTCAATTAATTGCATATGATATCAAGTGACATTTTAAATTGATAGATTTTTATATTTATAATTTAAAAAAAAATTACGATGGTCGCTTTTTGATTGGCCCTGTAAATAATATCATAAAAACTGTATTTTAAAAATATGTTTAAACTATAGTTTTTATGAATATTTTGTGAAATTCTTACACACAAACAATGCATTGAATTTTATAATTGTTTCTTTTATAGAAAGTTATAAATATATAATCAGTGCCAAGTTATAAGTATTGATTTTTGAAGAAGATGTAAATACTCTTTTTTTTGTATATTATTGTATTTCCTGTTTTATTAAATTTTATCGAGAATTAGAAATTTTGTGCCAGATGTTACATATATGAATTTAATAAAATATATAGATCTTAAAATTAAAACACTGTAAAAAAATGAATGTCTCACTGAAAAGAATAATTATTGTTTGAGAAAGAAATATTTGAATTTGAATGTCTTCCTAGTGTATCACTCCTTAAATACATATTTGTATGTGAGGCTGATAAGAAAGTTAATTGTTACGTACGTGAGAATTCTTAGTGTATTTTTAATTTTTTTTTTCTCATGTTACTGCAATTCGAGTTATTTTTACATTTTGAAGAGCTAATGTTTGAAACATGTTCTGAGAAATATTGAAACATCACCAGCATACTTTAATTAATATTCATACATATTTTTATCTATTATTATTAAAGCCATAAGACTTTTAAGAATATTATTATATGAATTAAGATATGTTTTCACTTTTTCATCTACTTACGTGAAGAGTAGACGAAAATTAATAAAAATCAATAACAGTAAAGATTATCACACAAAGTTTATACACAGACAAAAATTTTACACATCAATAATGAACTATAAAAATAAAAATCTTAATAAAAAATAATTTAAAAAAAATGTATCACTATTTCTATCTCTATTATTCTCCTAAACAAACAAAAGTCCCTTCCAAATTCTGTATTCCAAAATATGGAAATGCTTATTTTCTCTAAAAAAATCCTAATTCTTAAAAATCACCTTAAAATATTCTTTTCACATGAAATATTGCTATTTCTTGCTCAGAGTAGCATGTTTCAAACACAGAGCGTCAACAATTTCATCCAAATGTCACTTTTTTCTCTGACAGCTAATTTACGGAAGCACCAACTGTACATATTACTTTCACTAATTTTAGTGATTATCCCGAAACATTGATTTCTAGAAATTCATGTTTCTTCACAAAATTCACAGAATATACACACTTCATGTACATTTATCATCATCACAAATCTGAATATTTTACGAGAATCCGCAGTCGTAGCCGCCGTGCCATAATCAACCTTGATCACTGATAGGGCATGCGTGTATGCGGATAGAGATGGTGGTGTAAAAATAGTTTTTAGAATGAACAAGAGGGATGCTGAGGCTGAAGTAATACGGACCTTTTCACTTGAAGATCGAGGGTCGACAGGCAAATTTTCAATAAGAAAAAGAATCAATGGCTTGACAGCTTCTCTGATTTACTTGCCTTACATGGTGTGCCACTCCTGCCTTGTGTTGCCAGTCGGCTGTCGCCGTTACTTGCTTTCTGTTTAATTGTGTGAATAGATGTAATGTGTAGGTGTAAGTGTAGGCGTGACCAAATGCGGTAGATAGGGACGACATTTTATCCGACCCGCACCCAACTCGTTCATAAACATCAAGTATGCCTTCAAAATTCGATTCGATAATGTAAGAAGCTTGAGTCTCGATTTTAGTATCATTAGCAATCCAAAATGTTAAAATTTCTCGTTATTCTGAATTCATCAGAGAAGACATTATTCATATTTAAAAAAAAAAAACGAGAGTTAGGAAAGTGGAGCATTGATCGAGTATTACTTTTTCGTCCCTGAAGGTGTACTGAAAGAAGTTTATGTGCGCGTGCGACGAGATTCAGTCTCGATTTTGCCCAGCGATGGCAACATTCAACGCGACCCTGTTACTGAAGGTTTACCAGAGGGCAGCATTTAACGGTTTTTACCTTTGTAGGGTCTTCAGATGTAGGATTCTTCTTTAATGCAACGCGAAACGGATGTTATGTTTTTGGAAAAAAAACCTTTTTTCCAGAAAATTTATACATTTTTTTATTAAGAAGTCACTCATTCGTATTAGAATCAATGTACAAAAAATATGTTTTATGAATAAAAAATTCATGCATTGATAATTACATGTACATGGTTTGAAAATATGAAGTTCACATACACTGCTCATTATACTCATTTATTTTCATCAAAGCGTAAAATATGTATATGATATACTTTGATTTGCGTACTTATTTTACTACCCCTCTAACGGCAAGTAAAAAAGTATAAAAACATGGAGGAAAAAAATATGCTATTTATATAGAAAATAATAAATAAAATAATAAATAACCAAATTGTTTGAAATTTTGCGTATTGTTGGGGGTTTACAATTACATGTTAAAGTTTTTTAATAGTCTGAACTCTAAAGAAAAGTCATTGATGTAAAATAATATAAACTCAGTAAAAATGGTATGGGATAGAAAGCCTCGAATTTTTTACTGAATTATATTTTATATTGTAGTTCTATAATAATATATAATAATACTATAGTGGCGTTATGATAACATTACATTACATTGCATATTCTAATCGATACATGTACACTGATATCGGTCACTGTTTAAAGATACACATACATAATAATAAAAAAAACCTTTGAACAAACTCGCAACTTTAAGACTTCGCTTTAAGTTTGCTGGAGAATCATAAACAAAAGGAGTGAACACAATTTTCATAATATTCTTACCGCATCTCACTATATGATGATGTTGTGCATTTTTCAGTAAGAAATACATTATTCGGTAGTTTATCAATGAATTAATCTTGAACTTTGTAAAACCTATTTTTAATGAGTTAATAAATAATTATTTTAAGAAAATGATGGCCAGGATCAGTGCT
>CAJFCP010000088.1:2610023-2659252 GCA_904066005.1 Synergus itoensis
GTATGAAGGATTGTTTTCGCAACGAAGTGCAATTGGACGATGATTTTTCGAGAAATATAAGCTTAGCCCGAAATTCCCTGGAAATTTTTTTTAATGAATGGACATGGCGAGAAAAATATTGGATCAGCTAGACGCGTCTATCTCGCCGCCGATCTCAACGCGTTTGTATTTTTTCGTATTTTTTGTATAGTACCCTTAACCATTTGGCATCATATAAAGTCATTTTAATGACTCTTTGAGTAATTGACTAGTATGAAATCAAGAAATTCTGCAGCCAACAAGATCATTTATTTATTTGTAATGTATTTATCAATTTCAAATTGATTTCTGTCATTATTCAGAGGACATTTTTAAGTAGAAGTAAATATTACCATCTCGTGTATTTCTATTTTTAAAGAAAATAAAATCTTCTATTGTAGATAAGAAGTTACTGTTCAATACAAACTGGATGTACCTATGGAGTGAACTTTAATTTTACATTCTGTAAATGCCATTTCCTTAATAAGGATTATATCACGATATACTTACAGCTTATTGCGATTTGCTTTCATTACTCTCCAATCAAAATAACTCTCATGCGGAATTTCGTAGCCCTCTTTTCGCTTTCAAAAACTAATTCTAATTTTTATTAGAATTGGTTGAAAATTCCTTTTTGGATAACTGCCACAATATGAAGTAACTTTTTTTCAATCACTTTCATCAGCTAGAAAATGCTTGATTGAACAAAAAGATGATCTAAAGCATTTTTAGCATAGAACCTAATCTGCTTGAAATAACTATCGCCCACTTAAGATTAAATCATCACATCATTTTCCATACACTTTCATATCGCAATTATTTTTTTCATATACCTATTGAAAATATTAGAAAATGTTAAAAGTCGACAATTAACATAATTTTTATAAATAGGTAGAAATAAATAAAAGAAAATATCAATTTTCATATTAAATACAAAATTTTTAAAAGGAATGAGGAATGTAGAATCTTAAGTGAGCAGATTTATCTTAATAATGTTTTTTACACAGAGATGTTAAATTGACTAGTAACTGCTACTATCGATTGGAAAACATTGATTTTTCGGGCGTTCGAGGCTTGCATCTGCACGTTGAGAATCTCTTTCAATTAATAATATTATGCTATATATAATACACACACACATATATATATAGTATAACAAAGAAGACTTTGAATTTCGATGTAACAAAATTAACAACAGTTGATACGTGTACGATATGTGCTTAGGTCGAATTTTTCTCCTGATTACACTTCCCCAACAAAATTAAACAATTGTAAAGTTCTGAATGAAATATAAGCGACTTTCTGTAGTTAATTAATTATTATAGCTGTGTAACAAGTGAAGTGAAAATAAAGTAACAATTATTACATGGTGACAACTTAAGAGATTCCCAAAGTTCAGCAAAAGCAACTTCAACCTTTTGCTACTTATGGATGGATTACATGTGTTGGGCCACCGAGGGCATAAAAATTCTACAACGAACAAGACGATTCTCTCATTAATTTCCTATCACTTTGCCTATTTATATTTTTTGCTATAGAGACTTTCAATCTCATTGAGCTCTCGCATTGTAAAATTTCTATTAAATTATAATTCAATTTTATAAATTAATTCCATTTCACAACTCTTTCACAGAAATTGTACAATCAAGTGCCAAAATCTCATTTGCGAAATTTGAAGTCTAGAAGAATCGAATTTTTGAGCAGGCGTGTTTTTTCGTACAATAATCATTTTTTTGAATTGTTCGTACTTTTCCTTTTATTCAGTACGATCCTGACATTTAATTTATATTTATCTAGGTAGAACACACATTGATCTTTTTGGCGTTGGAACAAATTAGCCAATTTTCAAAAATAAGATTTTTTCTCAAAAATATAATAAAAAATAACTCAAATCCTTTAAATTCTAGTATATTTATTAATCCACGAGGGCAATATCTGAACGCTTTCGGATTGAAAATTATTACTCAAAATTGGTTTTCAGATTTCAAAAAATAGATTTCATTTTGTAAATTGAATAAGTACTATTGTCTGCTTAGTTTTGTCACTCTAGTGACCTTGGCACGCCTGATCCACTTGCTGAATGGATATTCTGTTTGTTACACTTTAGAGCTTACACGGTTTTATACAGTGACATTTATATTTAATATTTATGCATAAAACTAAAATGTTCAATATGAACTTGTAATTTCTGCGATTCGTAATTTTTCTAACCTATGTGGGAAAACGTCTCACGTTATTATATTTTTGGAGGAAGTAGAGATAAAAGATAAGATAAGATAATTGCTTAATTTTTTCAATGTTCAATATTATAGTCGCAGCGCAGGTTTCAATTTAAAATTAATTGATAAAATTCTCTTTTAACTATACTTCCCCTCAAAAACGTAGCTCCTTTCAACAAGAAAACAAATTTTTATAATTATTGTTACAATTAACGAGTATACAAACATGTTTTTTTAATCCTACAATCGTAAGTTTCCTATCTTCATTTTGTTAATGTATATTTAGAAACGTAGCTACCTATTCTTATAAAAAAAGAAACATTAAGGATTGGTAAGAAAAACGACAACAATAAATTATTAAATATAATTATCTAAAAAATTGTTCTACTATAAATCACAACTTGAATCAAAGATTCGTAAATTGAATTAGAACCAGAAGTACTAGTTCCATAACTGTAGGAATAAAAATACATATAATAAATAAACTAATTACTTCTATGGTAAATTTTGGCAATCTTAATAAATTAATAATATTGAGTTCAATAATAATCAGAAAACCAAAGGAAATTGAATACAAATGAAATATTATTGACAAAAATAAAGTATTTTTTATGTGTTACATCTCTACTTAGATTTGTTAAGAATCTGAATGAAAAATGAAAAACAGAAACTTACAGGAGTAAGTAAAACTTTTATTTATCTATCTTGAGATACTTTGATTCGTGTGATATTTTATTTGATTTCGGTTAGTACCAATTCCATTTGTTCGAAAAAGCTAATTATTACAATTAAAGTGTCTGAAAAACTTTTTTTTACCTGATGATTTCAATATCAAAGAGAAACATTTTTTTAAAGATAGGGTAGCAAAGAAAACTATTCAGAAAAACTTTGTTATTGGAAGCTTAAAACTGTTTTAAGTCTATCTAAATTTGGCTCAGATATCACTGATAATATCTTCATCATCACGATTTTCCAATCAAATTGTTAAAAAATATGAGGCGCTAGTTGGAGTTTCCATAGCGAAACGGGCCGCGCAAAAACAGTGACTTGACCTTTTTCTTTTCCCCCAACTAAAAAAACATAAAGCGGAGCTGGACCAGGAGTACTAGCTTCATTGGCTGCCATTTTTGCCCTTTGTCTTTCTGCCCTAGAGGCACTAACTGCTCTCCTAGACGGTGAATTAAGGGGCAAACTTTTTGGCGGTGCCCTGGGCCTTATTTCCTGTAACTCTAGCAATTCTGTGAAGGTCTGGGAAGCGGATCTTCCTGGCTCATCCTCGAGGACACTGTCAGGAGGACTGTTTAATATTTTTGCGTATTTCGCGTCATTATTGCTGGCTTCAAGGCCGAGATAGTTCGGGTTGCAAAATCCGAATTGCCCTTCTTTCAAGATTGAAGTTCGGTGTTTCGTTTTCTTGGGCCAGTCGTCATCTCCTAAGGGGTCACCTGGACTTCGGGCCCCTATACTCGCGTAATCTGAAGTCGATTCTTCACCCTCTTCAAGATCAGCAAACCGGACGGATGCGGAAGTTGGTATTTTTGTAGCAGTTGGGGTCTTTGGAGTCTGGACAGCTTCGTAGAGATGCGAACTATAACTCTCACCCCGAGTCGGTTGGCAAGCCTGGTGAAAGGTCGCAAAGTCTCTGGGAAATTAATTTCAAATTAGTTGTAACATATTTCGATAGAAAATCTTTCAAAATGAAAAAACTGTGCTCACTTTTCCTCTTCTGGAACTTCGATTAATCGTGAGATCAGAGGTTCCTTGCGATCCTCGTCGCTGTCCTCGTCAGGGTCAACGAAAACGAGCCTCGAAGCCTCAACAGGAGTTAAAACTGGAGTCGGCAAGGTCAAGGCTCTAAAATTCGGAACCGATATCGGATCCCTCGTCAATCCGAAATTGGGTGGATCTGAAATTTTTGCCGATTCTGGAATTTTCTGCCGTCTTCTTGCCAAAGTGTTAGCACTTCGCGACTTGACCATTCCAGTCGATGGTTCTACTATTTCCACGTCCACTTGCTGAAATGGATAATACGAGATTGCCTGCAGGCAGGCTGACTTCATTCAGGCTCTCTAATTTCACGTTAAATTATTCAATACATAATTCAAATGATAAAGACAAATTATCATAATATCGGTTTCTATATGCAGTTTTCTAAGTTCTAAGTTAAAAAAAAAAGAAAGAACAAAAAACAGTGGAAAATTAATGAACTGGAAAAAATACTTTCAAAAATAAATTGTTTCAAATTCTTTTAGACTTACATCATTTGCACTCTCTTCTATATCATCTTGACCACTTAGCACAGAATAGCTGCACTTATTGGGATGACTTAGTCTTGATAAATTGATTTGAGATAGCTTTGAAATTTCCCTTAGGAAACTGGGTCTCGCAGGCGCCTCATTGGGTGATATTTTGCTGCTGCAAGGTCTCGGCCTTTGACTTCTTGGTCTAAGTCTTGAATTATCCATACCAGTGCCACGAATTACGAGCTCGGAAACCGCAAGAGCTACGCTTTCCGCTCTTGGCTGAGGCTTCGGTCCCGGTACTGCTAGTTTCTCCCACGTTTCCGTTCCTACGAAAGAAGTATTTCAATAAATCATTTTTAATTATAATAAAAAAATTTTTCTATTTAGAGAAAAAATCTTACCAAAATGAAACCTCCAAAGTTCATTCGTAGCCAGTCCTCCACTCTCTCCACCAAAAATCAACATGCAACTTGGTAATCTACAGGCGGCATGACCGTGCAGAGGTCCTGGTCCTGGTTTATTTTTTAATATGCACCAGGATGCTGTATTGACATCCCATCGCCAACAATCGCTCCTTTCTTGCAAATCCGTCATTCCCCCATAAACATACATTGCATCTCCATGCAAAACCGCGGAATGTTTGTGTCGAGCGGCTGGTCCACATTCGCTGGACGATAAAATGTGCCAGGATTCAGTTTCTGAATTTCCAGGAGACGAAATTAATTATTTAATTGTAAAATAATCTTTAAAAATGATTTATAAATAACTCAAAATTAATTGTTACCGAAATGAAATGCCCAAAGTTCGGGAGAACTTCCTCGCAAATCCTGATAGCCACCATAAATTAGCATTTGTCCCCGATGGACCAAAGCAGTGTGACCTCTACGTCCTCTCGGAACTGCACATCCCCTCTGAGCTCTGATTTTTCTCCAGGAATTTGTCTGAAAATAAGAAAACAAAATTGTTGGAAAAATAAATTATTTTATTTTTATTAGCAATTCTGTTGAATTTCATATTTTGATAAAGATTTACTGATGCAAAGTTGGAAACAACTCGCAAATCTTAAACGTTATAAAGCATTAAGCGAATTCTACACAACAATAGGCTATGAAAGTCATGGCAATTTCCAACTATACAACTGGCAGAATCTAGGCCGCAGGGTGCACGAACAAAGCCATAGAATTCGACCAATTTGTCATTTTCCCTATAACACCTTCCTTTCCTTTCGCCGGTCTTATTTTACCATTCAATGCATTCAACTTTTCGTGTCGAGTTTCAAATTCTCGCTTCGTCAGAAAAGAGTGCGATATAATGAACAAAGAAGAAAATTAACTAAAATATTATGCAGATAAACATTAATGAACGTTTAGTATTTAATCGATAATTTTTTTAACAAACTGAAAAATAGATCTAATTATAAAGCCATTAATTCTATTTAAATCTAGTTGAATTCAAAGGAGTTGAAATCCTATATGATCTTGAAAGGTTTAAAGAAGTTTTTATTTGACCTAATTCACTTGTATCAGCCTTTTTAATTGAAAATATTGTGCTTGATACACAATACCCAGGAGGATAAAATCTCCACAATATAACGTATATCGGCACAGAAGAGGCGACACAGATCTTTTATCGCTCGAGTGAACGATAAAATAAAGGTTGTATGCATGTATAATGTTTTAACCGAAACAAGTAGGGTTTGGGTTTTTTATTCAATCCGTAGGGTTTGGGTCATTCTCGTTTATATGTAATAAATGTGAAAGAATTTTGAATTTTAAATCTCTCTTTTGTTAAATATGCAGATATTCTCTTCTTTTTACATATATTTTTTTGATTAATTTTAATAGAACAGAACATAGTAAACGAAGTCACTCTCAGGCTAAACCGATTACATTTTAACGAAGAGAGATAAACGCAAGGAAAGTGAGATCCCCGTTTCCGGTTTGGTCCAGTGATTAAAAACAAATGTTCCAAAGGTAACCATTATAGCAACCCAGTCACGTGAAAGCTTGAAACGTATGAAAGTGAAATTCTACACCCTCTAATTTTCAATTATATACAATCTGTTGTTGTCGAGAACAATGAAAGGATCCCTAAAAATCAATATCGTAACATTACGACCTTTATGACATTGATTTCAAATTCCAAATTCATGGCATTGTACTTGTAAGACTTTGGAAATAAACTTATGGTGACAATTCTAACTGATAGAATTGGTTATCAAAGTAAATCCACTTTGACGATGATAAAGTAAAAATAAATCTGCTTTTGAAGATGATGTTAATATTTGGGGGAAACAAAAAGGCTCTGCTGAAGGATGTTTTCGCCTTAAACGTAATCTCATGTCCTGAGATCCTGAGAGCAAAACGGTACAAAGAGCCTCCTTCAGTGCCGAAAATCAGTGACGAGAGTTGCCTGTAACCCTTGATGCACAAAAGTGGCAAGTTTCATAACCAGGGTAAGGCTTGACTACACTCAAGCTGTGAGATAAGTACTGCTCTGTACAGCGTTGTTGCTGACGAGGGAAAAGTGTCGCTGGCACATTTATCCATCGTTTCTCTCCCCCATTACATCACTACTTTTGCCCGCATATTATATATAGTTCTTTTCCTTGACACAATAGTAATAAAATATAATATTCTACTTTTTTCAATGCCGATTTTTTGTATATCACATTTATCTTTCTTTTTTTTTTACTTAAAAGAAATGGGAATGTGGGTTCAGTGATTGATTGAATCCGTCTTCATTAGACTCGAATTTATGTCTTAAGGAATCACGTATTCTGAAGAGGGTTCCCTAATCGTCTAGTATTAACTGAGGGCATAGATTGATTACTGTGATTAGGTTTAATTGAGACTTTGGATTCAAGAAACTGATTTCGAAACCGGAACTTATTTACTCTCAATCAGCAATAGTTATTCGATATATCATAAAAAGTGTAAAATACGAAACATATAATTTACCTAACTTGGATATACGTGGTAAATTTTATCTTAAAGTGCTAGATATACCTTCATCTCCATTTCTAAGGAAGAAAATGGATTAAGCTTTTAAATTACATAATTCGTATAGGGACTTCCGAAACTTTTCCCTTATAGACTCCCCTTCTTTAATTTTTTATATTCTACTCTCAGTGTATTTCGAGAAGATCGAATAGTAATTTTATACATCGAGGTTCAAGATTCGAAGAAATAGGAAGCAGAAATTCAGAAAATTTTTTACTTTTTGATGGATTCAATAAAGAATCAAAAGAATCATGCTTCAACGCAAAATGGCATAGTAGAATCAAAAATTTCCGAATTGATACTGGAATAATGGGACAATCATAATCAATTCTATTCTGATTTACCTGAAATGAATACTATATCGAGATTAGCCGCATTTCATCAAAACTGAATTTATATTGCTTATTAAATCTCATTACCTATTATTATTTAAATCTAATTTATAATCATTTCTCTTTTATTTCCAAAATCATAAATAAACCCTAATACATCAAACCCGAATAATATAGAAAGGAAGTGGAAATATTTCGATTATCTGACTTTTGCCTCATTTCCTCAGACTCAATCTACCATGAAATGTAACATTTGCTTCATCTAGAGTAGTAATATTATACACCTCTGACCTCACAGTCTCCTGTCCTCATAAACGGATTCGGAAAGACGACAATACCTTGTCAGCAGTATGACAAATGATCAAGCCAGAGCGGAAAACTAGTTCGAAATGTAATTACTTTTCCTATGATAGCGGAAAAGAACCCGAGGCAGGTAAAAGTCTCCCAAAGCATCATTATCAATCTTTTCATTTTCAATCTTTGGAGGAAATCTTTTCCTCCAACTTTTCCAGATCATCGATTTTATACTTTCCAATCTGAAAACCTCAGAGAATAAATTTCCCATTATTTTTAATAATCATACTTTGGTTGACATCTCTTCATTATTTTGATATACACAGTTTACACGAGATCGAAACTTGATGCTGGAATAGGATCAAAATGACATTGATCGTTCACTCGTGCCATCTAGGTCAAGCACCTAATGAATTGCTTTCTATCTCGCTTCAGTGTTAATTTTTTTAATGGAAATTTTTCTCCGTTGTCTTAAGTTGAGAGAAAGTTTGAAAAGGCCTGAAAGAGAGAGTTAATCCCTTTGAAACAGTATACTCTTTCTTTCTGTTCTGAATAGTATCTTCATTTTATACTTCCACAAATGTTTGAAAAAAATAACTCAACACTCTCTATTAATGGATTTAGTTTTTAGACATTTCGAACGATAATTACATACCAGTTTTGTCACTGATTATTAAGTGCAACACGAGAGTAAGACTTAATAATCTCGCCTTTAAAATGGGGAGCTCGCAAAAAGAGTTTGAAGAGAAATAGCCTAGCCCCTCGCGAGAAACCACTAAATCAATAGCGACGTGATCATCAGAAACAAGTTTTCAGGACCCTCGTGCAACGAAGCACTGTGATTGGCAGTTTGCGCCATTATTGGACCAATACCAGTCAGGGGACTGCCCATCTTCACTCTACAAAATCCCTCATCTCTTCTTTACATATATAGCAGTCATGAAAATCGAAGTTACATGAAAACTAATAATATAAACCAAATGTCCTAAATGATAAAACTTTAAGCTCATTTTCAAGGAAAATATTCTCGAACAAACATGTTAAATATAGGTTAACGCCCTTTTTTCATATTGTATATTCGCCGAAGTTATGACACAATCTTTTTATTTTGAGAAAAAAAATTCAAAGCACGTTCGAAGCTTCCCTTCTGTACTCCTACAAAAATAATTTTAATAATACATTCAACATTCTCTCTGATGAGAATGTAAAAAGCCAATATGGAATATGTACCTTCAAATTGAATTCAAATTTAAATTGAAATTGTAATTAGGACAAAAATTGATATTAATTAACATCCAGAGAATGTATATGATTCCTTAATTATAGGGATATACACTGACCTAGAAACGATATCCTGATCTCTTTTTGCTATTAATTTTGTACGCGAGACTTCATTCGAAATTAGATCGCGAAAGTGTATTTAAATTGCAATTTTCCAGCTTGCACATGACTGAAAAGTGTTTTTATTCGGACTTTTAACGCAAGCGTTTGATAAATTATATATATATTATGGTATTTTTACCTTCACTGCGTAGCACCAAAGCGGGGTTTCAATACCAGCGGAAAAACCAAGCTCTCCACCAAAAACGTAAAGACAGTCTTTGTAAGCTACTGCGCTATGTTCCTGAAGAGCTGGAGGTCTTTCACCTCCCGGATGTAACTCCTCCCATCTGCTTTCAGCTGAAAAAGAAAGAAAAACACTCGAGTTAGACTAATTACTGTCCCTATAGAGTAAGAAAATTTTTAGCTTGCAAAAATTGCTTTTAATAGAGTTAATAAAGGAAGTTCTACATTTCTTACAATAGAGAATCAATAAATTGATATAGACTGCTTATAAAAATTTGAAAAGAATAGATGTGGCAAATGTGAGTGACAATTTTCACTTTTCCCTAAGGAAAAGTAGCGACAAGTAGCTTAATTACTTGTAATAATGCTGGCGCTGAAGCCTCATATTCAAGTTGCTTCGCATCCTGGCTCATTATTTATAATTAAACTCCTTGTCATCATCGTGTGTTACTTCCTATTCATAAATGCGTTTTATACACAGGTACATATAATTTATAGTTACATGTAAATGCGCAAAATATAAATGTTGATGATTTTTTCTTATGGAATGGCGTGCAAAGATTTTCATGTTGTGCATTCTAATTACTTCCATTAGACTGCTGTATAAATTCATGTGGCCCACTTTTTAACTGAGAAGAATACATGAAGGGCTTAATCGCTGGAATGGCCCCGTTCTGAAAATTGGAATTTAAGGCTTGCATTTCTCTCTTACTACTCTGGATTTTATTCCGTAATTATGTATATAAAATTCTTGAGCTCTGAAAAATAAAGAGAGGATCTTCTCATAAAGTTTTTCTCAATAAAGTAAGCAATCTTATATTCCTGTTTAGTAACAACGAAAATGTAATTACAATATGTAGTATATTATGTAACAAGGGGCGAAAGGCGACAATTTCACGAGTGTTACGTAATATACTATTTCGATGATTTTTTGAGAGTTTATACATCATACTCGAAAATTCTATCAGTTGTTTCGAAAGAAGGTTTCGCACCCTCAAGAACTTTGATAATAAGAAAAGGGACGCTCCCCCAACCGCACGGAATATGTCAAAGCAATGAGCACCATTTGCAAAATGGTTGCCGCAAAGGACTCGCATATATTCTCAACACTCAAGATTTTAAAGGCACTCATCCTCCCCCTCCTCTTTTATAACTACAGTGAAAATGAAGGAGGAATGATGGAAATTACTTCCACAAAGGAATTCATTTCATTCAATATAATAGGAAGCAAGCAATATATGTATAAAAAAATATGTTGTTATATGTACAACATTTTTATTCCAATTAAAGGTTCCACATTTTTGCATCCTCAACTTTTAGAACTTAAACATTTTTCTATAGAAAATGTAAAATTATATTTATATGTTGCAATATTTATTCTTTATCTTAAGAAAATTTTTAATTTATTTTTAATTTAAGAAGGATTTTAATTTGTACCTACCCAACTTCATTGCAAAACTTTTCCATGCACAAATTCCATAGAACTTGAAAGCTTACAAATCAAAAAGTTGAATAAAAGAAAATTTTGATGTAAAGTCAACAAATTGTCAGATTTACAGTAACGAATAAATAAATGAAAATATTTCTTCAAATATTGAATGGCGTAAAGCATATAAGAAGTTAAAGCTGACGACTAGAACGTGCCCTGGAACAAAGCCTCCTAAATTTACCTAAGAGCCATAACGTGAAGCTGAAGAGCTTTTGCAACGTTGGGCCACGACACTAGAGATGGCCGACATTGATTATACACACGTGCCCTATCTAGTTGGCGAAAAAGCAATATCCTCTTTTGAAAAAATAGAGTTTACTATGCAAAACTTGAATGCAAGAATTTTAAAGAGACTCTGAAGAATCTTATCGAGTGCTCAAGCTCAAAGAAGTTTCAAGGTATTTCCTTGATGTACACTGAAATTCATAACTTGATAATTAATTGATAACTTGATTTGCTGCATTGAAAAATGTATATAAACTTCCCAATTCACAGGGGAAGTCATTTATGCATCTTATTGTTAGTGTACTTTCGAAATTTGTATTTCCCTCTTATTATACCTAGACTTTAAAATAAAAGTAAAATATAAGAAGATTAATTTATTTGTTTTTCAGGAGAATAATGTATTTAACATCTCTTTTTGGATCTTTTTGATCTTTTAGATCTTTTCTTCGATTTTGAATTTCGCTTACAACTACTTCTGCACATTTTTTTCTTGCCACTCCTGGATCTTTTTTTTCCACGAGAACTACGTTTGCGAGCACCCCGCTTTTTTGAGCTTCTGCACATTTTACTTTTGGATTTCTCAGCTTTCTTATCCGGTTTATCGCAATAACCACAATCCCCAGTACAATCCTTACAATCACAACATGGTCGTTTTTCAGTGACGATTTGAACCTTATTTGGATTCAATTTTTGGTGTCCGTGGGTCTTTTTCAATATGCCAAATTCTTTGCATCGTTTTAATATTGCTCCCAACTGTTTAAAGGGCAAAAAATTACATCTGATTCTAAGTAAAAAGACATTGATAATGATTGAGATTAATCACCTTTCGTTTGATTTTCTCCTTCGGT
This sequence comes from Synergus itoensis, assembly GCA_904066005.1. NCBI lineage: Eukaryota > Metazoa > Arthropoda > Insecta > Hymenoptera > Cynipidae > Synergus > Synergus itoensis. The sequence continues at coordinate 2,622,260 of CAJFCP010000088.1, forward strand.
ATATTATACTGAGTACTGATATAACTCAAAATTTGTTGAGGAGTGGGTCCTTGAATTTCTGTGAGGCTTCTAAGAGCACGAATGACGATCCCAAATGTCTTCAAGCCTTCATCACCCATGTTTGAGTTTTTTTTCATCAATATTGATTCCCTTGACTATCGACTAAGATGAGGAAGCAAAAAATATATATGACTATAAGCATCCTTGCTTTTAGGGAAGAAACTTCCGTAAGATTTTATTTAACTTTGTTCTAGTTTTATGTTTACCTTCTTGTAGGTTCACAGATGAAAAATAATTGAGTGAAAAGTTAAAATTAATTTCCCTTAGGTTATAAACAATTTTCTCTTAATATAAACAACACTTGTAAAACATCATAGCTAATTTCTAAATATATAAAAATCCAATTATTTCATAATAGGCCTCCAGAATACTGAATTCACGCTTAATTTACATTTTTAATATAACATATAAGTAATATATGATAAAAAATGACAGGACAAAGGATTTAAAGATTTAAATAACAGTTGAAAGGTGATTATTTTTTTTTCTCTGCTGCGTAACCAATTTCAATTATACATTGAAAATTTGAAATCGATTCTTGAATTCAAAAATGAACATTTGTTAATGAAATATTTTAAGAATGAATGTAACGATTAAAAAACAGTTAAAAGAGATTTGAGCTCAAAGATTTTATTGTTTGACGAGGAAATAAAAAGAGGAAATCAATATTCGATTAACAAAGAGGGAAAAGGTAAAACAAAAATCGAGCCTTACTTAAACTCATCGACCCTTTAGTTGGAAGATAAGTGGAAAAGAGGGAAGTCTCATAATAATAGAGTCTTCAATCGAGAAGCTAGCACAATATTTTTGCGACAAAATCAACGGTGCTTAGCTTTGAAAACGTATCGAAAAGCCCCTTTCGTTGTTACTTGCCCCCTGGAGACGATGTGAATGGTTGAACCCTTTTGAAGCTCATTTAATATTCAACCGAACCCCGTGAAACAAACCCTCCTGATTAATAGTGGGTCGAGTGTGCCTGACTATGCCCAATAGTATTGTACGCTTCACTACATGGAAAACGGAATTATTATTTCAGTCTGTCTCTCTGGTTCTACAAAACATCAGCAAAAACATTTTTTATTTGCTTTATAATATAAGACTCGATAACATCAGCTCTTAAAACATTGCACAACTCGAAGACCTTAGTAGACTCTTTAAAATAATAATAATTAATAAATAAATAGAACAATTTTCATTAGGTTTCATCTATAATAATCTATAAAAAATAAGCTAACTTCAAATAAAATAACATTTGCTTTTTCTCTAAATTCTTTCCCTTCAACCACCAGCTCTCCAAATATTCCCCATATTGACTGAGCTGACCCGAAAGGGGTACTAATAATTGTAAGCTTCACCCTTTCCGGTTTGTAAGCCAAGAATAATTTTTCCCCAGAAATATTGTTCATCTATTATAAACAGTACTAAAAAGAAACAAAGTTAGAAGGAATAGAAGGAATGTAGCCGATAATTGCAATTAATTTAAATGTCTGCTGTGTGTGAAAATTACGGTAATTAGCAACTATTTCTGTTGGAAGCAAGCTTTAATAATGGGGTATATTATTGATCGGTTTAAACCACATTCAAATTGCAGCGTTCACCCTTCTGCAGATCTGGTCATCCCTTAATTGCTTACTCTCCTCCGTAAGAGATAATAATATGAAACCATAAACGGTCCTGGCATTAGGAATTCAAGGGATTTTTTCAGGGTTTCAAACATAAAGAAAATGCTATGGATTTGAAGCTATGAATTTTTTTATATCTCTTAAAAATTCCTTCGCAATTCGTTAGAATTGTAATTTAGCTAATAATTTGATTTAAAAAGGATATATAAGCATATTCAGAAGCTCGAAAAATAAAATTTGAAGTGTATTTTCAGGGTTCGTTAGATATCTACCCTTGAGATTCAATTTTGCATGCAGGCGGTTTACGTTGAGTCTGTATAAGGGAAGTGTTGACTTTTTCATTTAAGTATTGAAAATCGATTGAGAGGAAAGAGGAAGGAGAAAACTCACCGAGACTATATCGCCACAGATCCTTAAGAGGCAGATTACCATTCCGACCTCCCAGAAGATAAACGTGCCCTCCGAGAAGGGTTGCACTATGTTTACTTCGAGATGGTGGTGCAGGTCCATTTTCTACACCCGCAGCAGTAACCGAGCTCCACATTGTCATTCTGAAACAGAAAATAATCACATATTAATATATGTTCTAATGTTCTTCAATTTTCTGTAAAATATGTATAATTCATAAATTTAAATATAGAAGAAAATTAAAGTTTCTTATATTTATATAAACTACCATTTATCAATTCTTTGACTTATCTAGATCATAAGTCATGGAGAAATCGAGAATAGAGCTTGAGGACCACACCCTATTTTTATCAGTGATCCGAGCCCATCTTGTAATCTCTGAATCAGCATTACCGATTAAATGAAATGAGCGTCTAATAGATACAGATGTCTAATGGTCTGATATCCCTTAGATTTGTTACAGACAAGATCATATTATCTTCTAGAATGAAATCTGCTGACTGTTTCTAGCACTTCTCAACTAACGCATCAAAATTTCGAAAGTCACGATTCTCAGAAATTAGACCCCAGAATTGAATACAAATCCATCTCCTAACAAATCATAAAGTTTTGATTAATTTTTCAAAGTTTATTTAGTCCAAGGGGAAACTAAATGGCGAAGAAACTATAAGTGTCTTAGATTCTGAAATTTTCCCTTGTTTCTAAAAGTTATTCCTCGAAGTTGAGGGTGTATAATTCGATTTTAAATATTTGCCCATGACTTATTTACCTATATAATAATTGATATGAAAATCTATTAGTCGCTCTTCGGTGATTTGTTTTCTTAGCAAACATTATATGAGAATTTTTGAGTAATTTAGATAACATTATTTAGATACCATTTAATATCTAATTTTCCATTCAAAAAATAATTCTTTTGTACTCTCCTATGATTCTTGGTACCTTAGAAACTTGAATTGTAATTATGTCCTGAAGAATTCACCCCTGAAAAGATTACAGCCCTAAGGCTGGCCTTTAAACAGCTTTTCTTGCGCAATTTAAGCTTTAATTTTATACCCTTTGCACATAAAAAAGAAACGACCTTTTTCTCGTCCAACATTTTATGACTTTATAAAGCAAGAGAAAAAGAAATCTACTAAGAATCGTATTTGTAATGTTTAAAAACATATTATTAATTTCAAAGTATATAAATAATAATAACATTGAAAGTGGATGTGGATATAAATTCCAAGCCGGTACTTGTTTTCGGTTGATGAAGCACTTATGCAATTGTAAAGTACTAGAGATCAGGTTCTGGAAACCCGAATAATGCAATTATCACTTCGCGAAACTTAACTCCGACCTGCAAACGCACCCTCGCTTACAAAACATACCAATACATTCACAATTTTCCTCCCACAAAGCATTACAATGCATTTCCTAGCAACTCGTTTTACTTACAAGCCATGAGGGTTTGTTGAAAGCTTTGCACGTAAAATACAGTGAGGGGTGAAAAAAGGGAAAAATAAAACGATTCAGAGATAAAAATTCATCAAAACTTCTAAAATTACGACTTTTTTCTTTTAGGTAACTAAAAAAAATGACATTTCTTCGATTTTTCTCTTCCAATAACATTTCTGTAATAAATTCTTCCATCACTCCCATGTCAGATTAAAAAAAGAAACTTAAATTTCTCTCGTTTAGTGAAAGCTATATAAACCATTAATCACCACCGACTTGAAATTTTAATTTAGTACAAAGAATACTTGAGAGAGATAATTTCCACCGAATTAAATAAATTTTAAATGAATAATCTAACAATTTTCACGAGAGTAATTCTATGTAGCTATTTATAAAATCTGTCTAGCATAATAACACGAAGAGAGTGTAGGTTGCTATTGATCGACAAATCTCGTAATAAGTGGATGTCACGACTAGGCTGACTTTAATATATGGAAATCTTGTGAATCCATAGCTAAGACGCATAGTTGTTATAATTTTAGAGATAGGGGAAGCTGTCACGTGCTGAATCGAAAAAAAAACGTCAACCATGAGGCAGCGACCTTCTTCAGAGCACAAAATATAATATATCGTTCTTTCCCTTCACGTATGCCATGAATTATGCATCGGAATCATTTCTTCCACTATGTATCACATGTTTTTAATATCCGCGAGAAGCCTCGTGTTGAAAACAAACATCAATAAAAATCAGTTCTGAAAAATTCGGGAAATACCCATGGCAGAATCGAGCTGTAAATATTAAAGTCATCTGAAATTCCATGGACCAGGTTTGGTTTAAATCATATTATATAATAAAATGTGTAATATGTGCGCTGAAAAATGATATTACAAGATGAAAAACTCTCATATGCGCGAAAAGTATGAACCACAATTGATGGAAATATCCAAAATGATTTTCTTTTGTAAACGAACAAACTGATGTTGAAAGCGCAGAGAATTTTTTAATCCCTTACTGTGACTCGTCGCTGTCTGCACTATTCAATAAACAATGACTGTAATCACTCTTGTAGTGGCAAGACCTTTCATCATTCACACTTAATGCCTTTTTAATTAAATGTCGTCCGTAAACTGATTCAATGTTTAATAAATGGAATTTCTATTCAAAATTAACTCAATATTTATAATACAATTCTTATCCCATCAAATCTTTAAAATTTTTTATTTAAAAAATTATATTTAAAAACCAAAGTACATTGTTACTTGATAGGTATGTACATAAAAAAAATCTTAACAATCCAAATTGAATTTTCACTCATTTATAAACTACAAACACTAGAAACATATCGTCGTGTCTCATGACATCAAGACCTTCGTTTTTACCACTGACCATTACACATATTTTTATTTTCTAACATATATAACACGCAGTACTTCGGATATCAATTTAATCTGCATAACAAGGCTGATCCTATCATGATCAAAATGAGACTGAGGGTTTATTAGAGAAAATCAGCTGTTATCACATGTTCGATATGTCCTAGTAAATTTTTCAAACATATCCTTATCTGTTCATCGCTTCGAAGTACAAAAATAAGTCACGGTTACGCATGGCGAGTTTTGATAAGAAATAGCCAATTGTGTATAGATACTTCCAACATTGATGATTTAATTTTGTTTTTATTTATAGTAGGTATAATAATATTTTGAACAAGTCTTATTTATTACTTTTGTTATTAACAAAGTTAAGTGAAAACCAAATCATTTTTGTCCCGACCAAACAGTTTTCTTGGTGTGAAACGTCAAATATAGTTTCTAGGTACAAGATGAGAATTTGTATTAAAGTCTTTTCAGAGATAATAGTTCTTCAAAGTATGTGGCGTACGTGCTTCACATTATATTGAAGGCTTCTAAGGTCTATGACCACTGAAGTTTGTATTCTTCTAGAGTTTCGACGATGTATCAATGCAGTCTAGAAAATATGAAGCAGAAACGAAAACGGAGGAAGGGAACCATTCACACGTTAAGTTACTTAAAAAAAGGAATCGGAATCATTATTAGAGAGCAAAAACTGCATGTAAGCAACACTCATTCGTGATGTGCTTTAATTATAGAGCAATAAGTTTTCTTTTCTCTAGAGAAGCAAGAAAGATTAATTTGAAGATCGTGAGACAAATGTTTCATTATTTCTGACTCTTTCGAGTTGAATCAAATTATTGGTCTGAAGGGTCTTGACCCCTAGCTTCTTCTCAACAATTAATTCTTATAGTATGTAATATTTTGTCTTTCATTAAAATATGTATGTTTTATCTAAACGGATATTCAAAATACTATAAATATCTTTACACCCCATTTCCTAACAAAAATGACTATTGTCCATAAAAGTTCCGATTTACAAAAAGATTGGCTTTAAATCTTGTAGATGATTTTGCCAGATTTTTCCCATCATCACTAGTATATTGTTGAAGAAAGAGGCAAGATTTCTTCTGAAAGATCAAGATTTATGTATCCGAAGCACGCAAGATTTCGAGAAATTTGATTGTTCCACAATCTACGAAACACACTACATAGCATATATACATAATAGGATGGCACTCCTTATGCCCCATGTATTTTTTGGCAGGTCACAACACGAATCTTGCGCGCGTTGAAAGCACTTTTCTTCGCCCCTTTGGGAAACTGGAGCGTTATCGACCGGGAGCTTTATATTCTTGGTAACAGGCCTGCCTCGGGATATCCTCACCATGAAGGTTGCATGGGGCTAGTATTTCATCCCTTAGTCATTTCGGGGGCACCCAGTTACCTAAGGGGATCTCTATCCTTAACTCGAGTCACAAGGGATGCCAACTGAAAAGGGAGTCTCACATCTCCTTGCATCCATTCCTCGATCTCTCCTTTTTCTCCTTTCACCACTTTATTGCTCCTACTATCCTCATCCTCTTCTTTCATTTCTTTCCCTACTTTCTCCCCTCTTGCTATATACCTTTCAGAAATGACTCTAGATTATACGCAGCGCGTTGGTCCTTTGCAGTTGACAAGATCGCATTCAAGCTCAAGGATTATGCCTTGAATTAAGAGAGCTTTCACTATATTCTGAGAATGGAACAAAAACACAAAACGGAGCAGTGGCGTAACTATATAGTAGCGAAACCCCGCATTGCAAGGAGGCCTCCTCCTCTGAGGGGCCTCCGAGGGGCTTCTTAGACTGAGTAGAAAAAATAAATTTCACTCTGTATATCAATTTTTATTTTTAAAATTTAAATTTATTCAAAACTTATTTCTTTTTATTTTCAAAGGGGCCTCTTAAAAATTTTTGCGGGATGGGGGGCTCCAATTTTTAGTTACGCCACTGCAACGGAAAGTTTAATAAATATAGGATCTCAGATTCTCTTCTTATTTATTATTAATCCCAAGAATTTTTTCAAAAAGCATTCAATATTAACTAGCAAAAAGTCGAAAATTCTTTTTATCCCTACTTCAACCCACTTTAAAAATCGTTGTATCGAAACAGGACTTTAAATTTTATCGTTAGTGCTGTTTGAAACGGAAAACTATTGTGATAATGGCAAATTCACCGATTTTAGAGCGATTCCCAAGGGTTGGGGGTTCCCTCTCAAGCGCTATGTGAATTAACGTCATGGGGTGTAATTTTTTTCTGGAAGATCGATTTGGATTTCGGGAATGCCATGGAAATCTCGAGAGAAATAACCGCCCTGCAGTGATTTTTATTGGGACCAATTTCATCGAGAAATTCCAAGTTCAACATTAAAGTTTGTTAGAGGGCTCGAAATTTAAGCAACCGAATTTAATTGCGCACTTTGAATCTTCAAAGATGAATTTTAAAAAGTTTAAAATGAGAACCAAGTTATTCTCTTGATAAGAAAAAAGGCGTGTATAAAGATTACAGTGATTTTTGAATAACAAATTTTTGAAGCAGCAACATAACAAGATTTACCCTGTCACACTTGTCCTTTTTGTGAACTGCAGGAAGGGATTATAGCGTCTCTTCTAACACCCACTGCACACGCAAGTAACCACTTTTCTTCGCTTGCCATATCCCGGCAACTCTTTTACTTCAAAAAAATTTTTCCCTCTTTTATTTCTCTTTCCACCATATATGTACTTCTCACCATCTAAAAGTTCATTTCCAAAGGGGTTGAAATTACGCACTGGATAAAGCACACAGAGCTTTCTACTACTAATTTTTCAAACTCTTAACCTTGAAACATTAATGAAATAGAGACTTTTCAGATTTTTATTTCACACTTTTACCCTCCTCATTTAGCAAGCAGGAAATTGTTAAAAATTTTAAAACAAAGTTGACAATTGAAAGGCGTGCAAAAGATTATTTCAGCATCAAATTTGAAAGAATATTCCGACTCATAATTTGGAGTCAAACTTGAAGGATTTTTCTCCAAGTGAAAACAAATCTGACAAACAGATGGGAATGAGAATCAGTGAAACAGTAAAATTCGCGTATTTGCTATCGATTTATTCTAACACACAAATATTGCTCACGTAAATGTGACAGGAGTGATCGAGGAGAAAATGGTGTATAGAAATATTAAATATATGGAAAATATGTATTCAAATGTCAGATAATTTCTAGTTTTAAATTGATGGATCTGCTCGAACATTTTTAGTGAAGAGCTAAATCCATATTTTATATCATAAAAAGAGTTTTTATTCAAAATTTTTAAATAAACTTAGACAAATATATATTAAAAGTCTAACATGTGCATGCCATTCCTATACGCTAAAAGTGTCGTTATGTCTGCTGATTCTTTATATTCTATATCAGTTTCTATAGAAACTCCACAACTCCTTGAAAAAATTTCATCATAGCCCTTGACGTGGTTATTAGACAATTAAGAATTAAGATATTACTATAAATTAATATAATAAAAACTTTTAGATAATCGTTAATTCTCCAATTGTAAATTCTATTATAATTTTTTCAACAAATATGCATTTCCGCATTCTACTCTATTAAATAATTTCCCTCCATTTACTAGGTTCCCTGCAGATTTCTTTTCTCGATTTACGTTTCCTCTTCACAGAGCAGGCTTTTATGAGAAAGTACTATCAAATTATTTAAAGAAACTTCTTCCCCAGTTCCCTTTCCTTGAAGTTAGAGCACCCACTCTTGCGGATAAAGTTCTTAGCTCAGCCAATTCTCAGACAAGCAGAGTGGTACTTCATAGATTCCATGCTTCGATACATACATACACAGTCCAATTCCTAAGTAAACATGGCGATATATTCCTCATTACGTTGACCCTATCCCTTGGTGTATTACATCAATGAGCAAACTCAATGGGATGTTCTGATGAATATGTCTACCATGCAAGCACCTCAACCAACATAAAACCCAACTTTATATTCACACTTATCGAAAACTCAATTTTTGTCCTATGCAAAAATTGCAATTTCAAATTTATGTATGCAGAATGCATCCTAATGAAAAATTGACAACGATAGCCTTGCTTGGTCATAGGCTAGCAACCGATAATTTTACAATATTAGTGCCAATGTGTTATTTATAATGTGTTATTTATAATAATTTTATAATTACATATCGAACTTTATTATTTATAGTTAATATGTGGACGGTTCAATAAACTGTCGTTCAAATACTTCTTGGACGATAAATTGCATAAAATGCTACAACATAAGCTCTTCGCGTGACTAGGCAAATTACCTCTAATTGCAGTTTTATTTTTCATGGGTCATTTTTACATAGTAAAAGAGATTTGAAAAGTGCTCAGATACTATCAATTAGAGTCAATAGCGGTTCACCAATGTGTCATCGGCCTCGATAAAAATAGAATATACTCAGTTAATTAATAGAAAGGATATAACCGTTAAAACATCATTTGTATTTCAGTAATGTCTTGTCTGACTAAACACGACTCTTTTTACTGTTCTAGTTTATTCCTTCGCAACCGTTAACACTCTTTAAAACAAAATTATATCCAATTTATGATTATAATTGAAAAGCTTAATCAAACCCCCCGACTGGATTAACTCTTCTAAATTTAGAAACCATCAAATCTATCTCAAGTTCAATGCTTTTCTTTACGATCAAAGAGGCAATAAAAAGCGAATTTTATCGTCCGGGGGTGAAAGTAAGAGTTATTGGCATTTTGCCTTCAATGTTCAGAAGTTTTGTTATCATTGCTCGATTGTTTATCTTTTTAAAAACTTTGAAACAGTTTTTTGTGATGGAGATAATTGAAATTTGATTTGAGGAAATCTCAAAATTGAGCAAATTTAAGCTGTAACCTAATTGTAAGTATATAATCTGAATGAGTTTTGGTAATAAAACAAGGCTTTATAGAAATGTGTACATTGCACTTATAGCCCAGTGTTAGAGTCATTTCATCTATCGATTGTCGGTCTCGTCTAAGGTCTCATTGAATAAAGACAGGACCGAGCAAAGCAAAACTCGTGCTAATGTTGATGTCGGATAGTCATTTTTAATTGGCTTACCTTAGCTCGGTAAACCTTTTATCTTGTTAGTTAGCTGGAGCTCGTGACCCACATGCAAGCAACGATTAATTGTGACGAATTTACTTGATATATGTTCAACAATCAATCCAAAATTTTCAAGCCAGAAAGAAAACTTCAGTTGGCACCGAGGTTGGCACTTATTTTTTGGATGCGAGAGTCATCCGGCGGCGCATATCAGCAGTGGGATTCCGAGCTCAAAATCCGAACGGATCTCTCTTTTTAACACCGTAGGATAGAAAGAGAGGTCCGTTCGGATTCGTGTGCTCGGAATCCCACTGCAGTTCATCATACAATCATATGCTTAGTATTTAGTAATACTGAGAACACTATAAATGACTACAAATCACTGTACACCAACACCAAAACTCTTCCCTGATTAGATGCACTCTTGTACTCTTGTATTGTTTTGCTTTCAGCAGAAGGAAAAAAGTAGAAGGTATATAGAAAAGGAGGGATAGTTGCTTTTTGAAAGATCATAAATGACGTACCTATGTAATGCATATACGTCAATATTTACGCTTGGTACAGTGAATGTAATGTCGGATGATGAGACTAGGGGAGGAATGGGATGGATTTGAAATGCAATGTACCACTTCTTTCGCTCTACATGCAATAAACAAAAGCAGTTTCTTCCTCTTCAAATTCACTATAAGGGTTTACTTTTCTATGCAAAAAATCATCCACTATAACACCATTATACTTCAAATTAAAAACTTCACTTTTTTATCCACTCTCTTTAATTAATCTTCACTTTATCTGTTCTCGCTCATGTTTATTTAGACATGTATTTTCACTAATTTTTAACAACACTCTGTCTTCCACGAAATAAGGAACAATCCGAGATATGTAACTGCACTTAATTGGGATACTGAACTTTTTTACGTGAATGGTGAATGATGAAGACATGAGTTCATTCATGCTTTTAGTGCATCCAAGACACGTTGAAAAATTGAAGCGTTCTTTTGAGAGGCGACGGTAAAAGAGTGTCTGGAGGAAGCCAGCGTTAGGACGATACTATTTGTTCGTCGGTTCAGAACTGCGTCCGGGTCGAGCACCTACCTCGTCGTCGTCGACATCGGGGACTCGACGCAGGCGCCTCAAAACCACCCCTGAAACACACATACCACCCCCTAGCAATCCCCTCGCCAAGGGGACTGTAGTGTGGAACTCTAGAGGATGACCCGGCTATAAGAGGGACAGTTGCATTCTTTTCTTATAGTTAGGAGTCGCGTTTTATCATGCAAAAGGACTTTTTCTCACGACCAAGAGTGTCATTTTTAAAGCAAATTACAGGAAGTCATAACACAGAATTTTTACTCTATTTCATGCTACATATTTAGAAGTTACAATGATGATGTTTTAGAGAGAATATATTTCATTTTTCGCTCATAGGGTTTTAATACCATTTTTAGAAAAATCGGAAAAGACTATAGATAGAAAAAGAAGTTAATTACAATCACTTTGCAAAAGAATATCTACTGTGACTCGCGCAAGTTGCGATAAAACGCTATCAGGACGCGATTACCTACTTTACCTTGACTATAATAGCACGTACATAAAATGTATAGCAGAATATTTACTTTACTTTACCAGAAGTGTGTTCTTATTTCTGATTCTACAAAACATATAACAAGAACTCTGAGTTTGGCATTTTCGAGACTTCCCAAAATGTAGAAGAATGTTGGAGAACTTGATACAAATTCTTGAAGTATGCGTAGTTGAGGAATTATCGAGTAACTCTCTTGCGTGACTACAATTTTCTCTGATATTGAAACTTCCTAAACATAGATAAAATGTTCTTAGGCGGCAAATTGTCAAGAAAAAATGTTCTAGTTCCCCTTAATCAGAAGTATGAATATTTTTACCATAATATCTATAAAAATGCATATAAACGCTAAGCTCCGCCATACCAAGATTAACCACAATCAATTTTAAAACAAAACCATTTCGAAAATTTTAAGTTTATTTGTTCTTTCCAGATTTTCCCTCTTATGTTGAATTCGCCTCTCTACCAGTTCCACTAATCCCCGCATTCGCTGATTTGCAAAAAGCACGTGCTTTCTAGATCCGATGAATTTCCGGGTTGGATCAACTAGAAACATCGATGTGCATACATATATAGTTCCTCTCTCATCCGTATGTGGTCCAGCTTCCAAAAACGCATGCGTGGGCGTCGGTTGCTCCAGCAACGGGATGCAAACCGCGTGTGAATACGTATTGATTACTCTCCCTCTTCATAATATATATATATATATATGTATATATTTATATATATATATAGTATATATCTGTATCTTCACTATATCCTCAACGTTACCGGCACATTTTATCCCGGTTGAAAATCTTCCCGTTTCGGTCGCACGTGCCAACCAATCACGGTGCTCTTTTTAAATTAGCTTCTAAAATACCCCTGCCCCTCCCGCCCACTTTCCAACTCGAAAAACCACGCACATTTTGTCTCCAACATGAAAACTCAAATGAATTCTCATTTTAATGGAAAAAACCTTTTTCCAGAGATAGGTACTAATAGTTCTGTAGAAAATGCTATAAAAGTATGAAATCCTTCGAGTCAAAGGAAAAATTCAAATTTTCATTTTCACCGGTTTCAAAAATTGATTTACTTCTTTCAAAAAACTTCATCACAAATTTTTCTCTCTTGATCCAAATGATTTAATGCATTTCACCATTTTGACTCTAACATCCTAATTACCATTTTAATACATACTATTATAAAGAACTATTGTTTTAAATAATAATGTGATGAAATAAAGAATTTAACAGCTGCGCTCTCTAATTGACATAAACCCTACTTCCTATTTTCAAAAAAAAAAAAAAAAAAACAAACTTAATTTTCATTGCCTTTTGTCTAAAAAAAATTGTACTAATCTCATTGTTCCCACCTTTCAGGCCAACGTTAATATGATTTCTCGGCGGAACAAATAGTTACGTATATTTTGTAATAGAGTCTTTTGTTATGAAGTCGATGGTGTCACGAATGGGGCAATTGGCATATTTTTCCCTTCAACTTCCGCCAAACTAAATTTTCTCACCTTGCGAAGATTACTTCAATCATATTGTAAACATATTATTTTACAATATTCTATAATATTTGATTAATATCTTAAGGCAATGGGATAAAGAGAAAAAAAACTTGATCCAATTGTCTACTCTTTCTTAGACAGGGCAGTCTGGATTCTTAGCTATATAGAGTCGGTGGTGCCAGAAATCAAATAATAACAAGTTCACTGAACTACATCGTCGCAACACTATCGACTTAACTACATATAAAAGTGTATCAAGAATCATGAATTAATGATGTAGAAAATCCTTTCTGTGTAAGAAAAAAAAATCAAATTGCTGGACTCGACTATAACGAAGGTATAAGTATTTGCAACAGAGAAGTGAAAATCAGATTAAAATCACTCGAGCTTTGCACGAAACTGACACTTTATCCGGAAATAAAATTCCATGCTCTTGAGAAGAGTTTTTCTAATAATTAAATTCGAAAGCAAAATCGCAGTAGGAAGTCATGTTTCTGCATTGCATGTAGAAGATATCTTATTATTTATTAAAGTCTTTTCTTATATATTCTCTAAAAAAAACCGTTTCAGGTTTGCACGTTTCATTTTCAATTAATTTAATTGGTCTTTTTATATCCGCTTGCGCATTATTTAATAATTTCTGGAATAACATTAATTCACTGTGATTTAATTGTGATTTTGAAATATCTGCGCGTGAATCACAGTATCAATAAAACCGATGATTGCAAGTGTGAATTATCTTATAGTGTCCCAATTAAATACAATGCAGGGGCCAATTTTTATGGTATATACCGTGACGATGAAAGCATGCGTGGTTTATTTGTGACACTTTTGTTTTCTCCTAGGTTCGTCATTTTGTCATACCTGACGAACTCAGGGACGCACGTTTTTGCCTTGTAGACAGTTTTAAACAAATTGGTACTAAATCATTGCTAGGCAAGTATTTTGCAACTTAAAATCGCTTCTCTAGAACTCATGCATGATTATTTAAAAAAATAATATATAGTGATTGTCAATGCTTGCTTTCATGTTCCCAAACGTGCACATAATATTTTTTATCATATGTAATAATAATAATTTTATTATTAATTATTATTATTATTATTGTTATTATTATTATTATTATTATTATTATATGAAGAAAAATGCATATAAGAATGATAAGAATGGATCCTTATTTAACGTTTCACACCAGGCGCGACTTAATGCAGCAATTTTCACGTTCCGTTTGAATCCACTAAATTTACTTTGAAGATTGGTTAAGAAGATGCTTCCTATTGTTATTCTACAATTTACAATGCGTCCCTGTAACGTAAATATGTGACAGGACTTCATGTGTGACCGCAAGTATAAAGAGTGAAACTACAAAATTAGAGAGACCATAAGTCTCATCTTCGTCGGGTGTTACATTCGATTTCTGTGGTTTTAAAGAAATCGAAAGTTTTTGAAAGTTCTTATAAAAATTAAAATTAATAAAGACGAAAAATTTGAATTACTATCGGTACAAGCATTTTATTTAAAAAATTAATTAATTAAAGATTTAGTTTCAAATGCCCGGGTAAAAAGAAGAAACAGTAATTTTTTAAAATGAACCAAAAGTGCTTAATTTCGATATTGATCGTTTCGATCTGTGCAGCGTGGAGTGATGCCTGGTCTCAGCAGGAAAAGTTGAGTTCTAACATTCATTCGTCTACTGTCATTGAAGATAGAATTTCAGTTCGAGACACGGATCAAGTTAAGGTGACCGCGAAACCTCTTCAGGTCAGGGTTGATGAAGAATCTGAAAGTGATGCTAAAAATCAGAAAAAAACGAGAACTGTTACTGTCCAGCCTGTTGATACTAAAGATATGTTGCAAAATATTTTAATATAGTATAATCAATTTTATGTAGATTATAATTATATATGTAATTCACAATTTACTCACAGAAACCCGTGTAGAAATCTTGTGGTATAGGTTTCTTGTTTCTTCACCGATTTGGGTCAGGTTTGGAAATTTCTGCTCGGGAATTTATCTGCACTTTTAATTATGTAGAATTATTCTTCTTAATTAACTGAAATTTTCATGAAGCCTTTTACTTGCAAGTCCTGGTTGCTGTGGTCAAAAGCTAACCAACGTCTCGTCGAGATTAGAGGCTGATGTCTGGAAAACTAGTTCAGATAATGATCATGATAAGAATCTACGATATGGACATTATCATGATGAAGGGTAAGACTTATTATTGTTTAATGCCCTATCTCTTGAATTTTTAATTGTGTCCAGTGAATTTATAAAATCTTCTGAATGTTCATAAACTTTTTAAATTTGACACCACTACAAAACTTCCTCTATGAGGAAGCAAAATGGTTGATGTTGAACTTCTCGGCCTCGCTCGCGCTGATATTTCGATAGCAGAATTTCCATATAAATTTTTCGAACTTTTAATGAATCACAGAAGTAAAACGTAATTTTCAAAAACCTTCAGATTAATTATTTTTTATCGCAGAAGATATGGATGGCAGAGTTCTAGTTACCCTTCTGGACCCACAGATAATATTGGAAAGTACGGAAATTACGAAAGACCTTACAGTGGAAGTCAAACCACTTCAGACAGGTAATTAACTCAAGCCGGAGTTCATTAGCTCCTGGTAATCTATAAAAGTTTGTCTTTATGAAACTAAATTCACAAAAGTAAATAAATTACAGATACCAACGACCCTCTTACAGTAGCGAGAGTTCCAGCCAAGGAGGCGAGAAAGCCAATTTGATGTTGGGTGGTGGATCTGGATTAGGCAACAAATTTAGTGGATTGGGATCGGGTTTGAGTCTTTTAAGTAAATTTGGTGGAATCGGGAATAAATTTGGTGGAGGTGGATTAGGTAACAAGTTCGGTGGATATGGTAACAAGTTTGGTGGTGTGGGCGATAAATACGGAGGAGTTAATTATGGAGAGAGTGAATATGGAAGACCTGGATACTATGGATCTTCTGGTGGTTATGGGGATGGTCATGAACTTGGTGGTCAAGAATCTGGATTTGGAGATGGATCGATCCCTACTCCTAATCATCTAGCTACACAACAGGTACATTTACACCAAGTAGAGACAATAAATTCAGAAAGCTTAGAAGAAGAAGAAGAAGATGTAATAAACATAGAGGAAGAAACATCGGAACATTTACAAAATGAACATTTGAGAAATAAACGAAACAAACATAATGACTGGCCCATTACATTTCATTTTAAAAATATAAAATTCAAGTTCAAAATTAATACTTTGTAAAGACTTTTTGATGCGCCAGTCTAGTTTAAACTGTATAGCAAATATTATATTTGTTAGAATTAAGATTTTAGAGTTTATTTAATTAGAATTTGATCTTGTACTTTTGTGACATATGTTCTGCTTAATTGTTTCCGATTAAATTATAGGTACATTATAAAAAGATGTAAGCTTTAATTTTTTCAGGCTGTGGCTTTGAAAGCTTTAGCGGGGGTTGCCCTAATTGGGGCAGCGGCCGCGTTAGCCACGAATCCCGTCCTTCTGCCCATAGGCGTTCTTTCCGGTAGAAGAAAAAGGGATATTAACGATCATGTGAATAAAGAAAGCACTGATTTTCCTCTCAAAGTATTGAAGAATTACGTATCGAAGGTATAAAAGTACCTTTAAAGAATAATTTATAATTTATTTATATTTTTTACACTAAACAATAATTTAAATCCTTTGTTTATTGTTCCTTTGTAATAATTAGATTCCTGGCGAAAATATTGGATCGGAATTTTCAATTACTCCACAATGTGTTGCTAGACTGGCTTGCGAAGTGCAGAAAGATTATATAACTGATTTAAAAAAGCACGAAGACATCTTAAAAGCAGACAAAAGCACTTTCCATAGTTTAGAACGATGGTTCATGAATCTGTACGTAACTACTGAGTTTTTTTTTAATATCCACAAAATTAACATCCCCCTATACATTTTTTGTATATAATTTTTTTTTGTTTTTAGTATCCAGAAAAACATCCTTGATACTGACTACGTAGATGGAGGTGTGAAAAAGTTGATTAAACTGGCCACCGTGGTTGGTTCAGACAGGCAGGATTGTGCAGTATTTATATGTAGTCTTTTAGAAACATAGAATTTACGCAACAAAGAAAAAGTGTTCTAGTATTTTTTTACTTGTCATATTTTTTTTTTTTTATATAAATGTGCATATATAATTAAGATTTTTATGCATCAAATAAATATGTAAATTGCAATTTAATCTTTTTAAACTTTTGCATTTAATGAAATTAAAATTTTTAAAAGTTCATAATTAATTTTTGTATTAATTTGTATTATTTTATTAATTTGTATACTCTAAAAAAATATTATTATTCCAGCAATAAGTTTTGAATTGCAATAATTTCCAGAAAATAATATCTAGTTTATACAAAAAGACAATTTAATAATATTAGAAATAAACATATGTTTATAAATTTTGAAAGAAAATATAATCCGATTCGTTTTGTGCGAATTTTAAAAATCGTTACTTAGATTTGAATGTAAAGCGCATGCGCCACCAAAATTTTCCATTGGCGCGTTTATTTGAAATTTGCGAAAATATCATTCGATATTCTTTAAAAAATGAGTGTCATTGAACTACTTAATAAGATATGACTCTGAATTTCCATCTAGAATGGTATGTAGAATAATAATTATATTTTTAACTAGTAAATATTTAAAAAAAAAAGGATACAATCGCATCAATTATATGAAAAACTATACATATTTTCATATATGATATGTTTATATTACTTACATTATTTTTTAAAATAAGGAAAAGATTCAAAAAGAAAAATGCGGTGTTTTTATTTAAAAATTAAGAAATATGTTTAGAGTGACGTGTCCCAAGTCCCAAGCTAAAATGAAATAACAACGTGGCATTTTCGCACGATAAAAAAAACAGTATGTAACAAATCAGGTAAGTCCACAACACGCGCACAGAAAAATAATCAACCAATCAAACGCTCCTTTCAAATAACGTCAGAGAGTGATAACTGAAATGTACAGTAGTCCACTGTATTAATTTAATTTCAGAATACTAATAAAAAATCAATTTAAAATCACTTGTACCAAGTAGAAAGTTCAATTAATTAATTATGTGAAATAATCTAAAAGAAACACAACCTCCATAGTTGAAGAGAGTATATTTTAAGAGAAAACTAATGTGTGAAACATTAATTTAAAGAAGAATTAATGACACAAACTATACATTTGAGTGACATATCAGGTTTGAAGGGTTTGAACACGTGAACTTGACAGAAATTCTGCTCCAAATGAGCGCAGTGGGGTGGGAGTGGACAAACAGGACAAACCACGCAAACCTTCCGATACATATGGATACATATAAGCATCAGTCAGCAACATATCCATATGTTATGTATATGTATATGTATGTATGTAACTGTGTTGCCTGTATTTGCCAACGTGTACCTGCGTGTACCTGTTCTTTGCTGTACGATTATAATTGCTCTGTTCCTCGGTTCCTTCGAAGAATATTTTGACAGCTTGACTCTTTTGCCACAGTACAATTTTTTTCAGGATGAAAAAAGAATTATGTAGTTCGTGTTCAATTTAGATAAATTAACCGTATAATGTGGATTCCATACACATCAGCATTACAGAGAGGTTATCAATCAAGTTAATTCATGCACGCTTGGCGCTTGACTGATGTGATCAATTCATTTTTTATTATAAAAATAATGCATGCACACGTTTGATAAATAATGTCTACGTTTTTGACAGTGTTGTGCAATGAACATCGATTGTGTTTCAGTTAGTAATTCATGTGCACGTTCTCAAACCGTATGGAAGTATTCGCAACCTAACCTGTAAACGGCTATCATATTTTTAAGAAGGGAATTTTATTTATAATGGAATTGTGTAACCCAGATTTTCAGGGTGTAGTTTTAAAAGTTTTCAAACTCTGTACAACAGTAGTTTATTTTATTTTTAGTTAGGATTTTACAAATCAGAAGAACACAATGAAAAGAAGAATGGAAAAAGAAAGCAGGCTCGAAGAGGGTTCCGGCGAAGTTGTCGAGAACCATGAGCATGGGGACATACGTGGTGATGAAAGAAGTATTGTTATTCTTTTCTTTTTGTACCTTTTACAAGGAATACCCCTTGGCTTGAGTGCTGCCATTCCTATGCTGCTTCAAAATAGAAGTGTTTCCTATCGACAACAGGTAAAAATCATTAATTTATCGTTATTTTTCAAATTTATTGTACCTTTAATCGATTCCTGATTTTAAAACCACATAATTATGACTCTTAATTTTGACAGCACACAAATTGATAAGAAATACTATTTTCAACCATTCAACATTGATAGTAATAATCCTTTGTCCCCTATTTATTTTTAAGAATAAAGTGATCATTCATCCTACAAAACAGTTTTTTTTTAAACCTTTTTTCTTTAACGAATTACGAAATGCTAGATGCTAACTAATTTTACTTTAAACTATTTTTTTCTAAATGAATGCATTTTGCAATTTATTGGGAAACAGGTTATGAACAACAATGATTTAACATTTAATTCAAGATTTAATTTATTCAAGACACTCGGAAGGCAGGTCTTCTATCTTCTTCTTCTATCTTCTATCTCTTTGAGATATGATTTTGAATAAAGGACTTAATGTGTCACACAGCTCATACACACACCATACACATTTCAATCCATGATTTATAGTTTACATTATATAGATTATACATATAGATTACATACAGACTTTTGGATCTTTGTTCCAGAGTTCTTATAATATATAACGAGTAACCTAAACATTAAAATACTGCGAAATGTAGATTATGTTTTTGCCCTACAAACATTTTTAATTGTTGAAATAATCCAACACAATATCTAATTAGATTTATTTGATGAAGTATGTAATATAGAAAACCTGTTTAAAATGTCACATTCGTATTCAAAATTATGCTTAGATGTAAAATTTGTCCTCAAAACCAGATTATTTGCATATAAGTACCATACATTTATTCACTAAAAAAAGTACATTCATCTTTATACTTATCATTAAGTACTTTTCATCTCTTTGAAAATTATACTATACATTCAAAAATTTAATTAGATTTCATTTTTCTGCAATTAACTACTGCAATTTTTTTACAGGCAGAATTCAGCTTAGTGAACTGGCCTTTTTCATTGAAACTTCTGTGGGCACCAATAGTAGACTCTATGTACTTACGCCAGTTCGGTCGCAGGAAAACATGGCTAGTTCCAATCCAGTATTTAATGGGACTATTTATGCTGTATCTTTCTGGACATGTAGACAGATGGATGGGAAACGAAAACGAAAGTCTGAACATTGGACTCCTAACAACTCTATTTTTTTTCTTAAATGTCCTTGCCGCGACTCAGGATATAGTCGTCGACGGCTGGGCACTGACAATGCTCAAAAGGTTTGCAAAGTCTTTAAATTACGTATTTCCAACTGAATGAAAGTATCATTTTCCATTTTTGTTTATTTCTTTCTTGAAATTATAGATGCAATGTCGGATATGCTTCAACTTGTAATAGTGTCGGTCAGACTGCGGGTTATTTTCTTGGCTACGTTCTCTTTATGGCCTTAGAGTCAGCTAAGTTCTGCAATGACTATCTAAGATCTGAACCATCAGATAAAGGACTTCTCACACTGCCAGGTAAAATAATTTCCGAATCAAAATAAGATAATAATATCCTATTTGGAAATTCAATTAGAAACAGATGTCAATATTAACACATCATCAATTTTTCTTTTAGGATTTTTATCCTTTTGGGGATGGACATTTATTGTCACGACAACCCTAATTGCCTTATTAAAATATGAGAATGTAAGGAACAACACTAAAGATCTGCAAGTAGACATGAATATTAAACACGCTTACAAAACGCTTTGGACGATCGTCAAATTACCAAGCATGAAAAACATGATCTTATTTTTACTAACCGCCAAGGTTTGTTTCAAATATTCTGGTAATCAATGAAATAGTAAATTATATATAAGATAATATTATTAAATACGAAATGTCATTTTCAGATTGGCTTTTCGGCATGCGATGCAGTGACGAGCTTGAAACTCGTAGAGGCTGGAATTCCGAAAGAGAAATTTGCTATGATAGTCGTTCCTATGATACCTTTACAGATAATTTTGCCAGTTGTAATATCTAAATATACAGCAGGACCAAAACCGATGGACGTTTACTCGATGGCTATACCCTACAGGTAATTCAAACAATTTATTGGTCAATTAACAGCATATTGAATATTCTTTAAAGAAAATTGATCTCTTTCTAATATTTGCCTCTTTTCAGACTGGCTTTTGGTTTAGTCGCAGGCGCCTTAGTCTGGGTGACTCCCTACATCGTAAGCAACGGGAATGTACCTGGATACTATTTCGTCGGTTTACTTTTGGTGTATTTCTTACACCAGGTAAATCTCTAATTTACATAAAGAATTTTTTAAATTAACAATTCAAGCTAAAACCCAATTTATCTAAACATTTATTCATTGCAGATCTGCATAAGCAGTATGTTTGTCGCCTCCATGGCTTTTTTTGCAAAAGTCAGCGATCCGGCTGTTGGTGGAACGTACATGACGTTTTTGAACACAATAGCAAACTTGGGAGGCAATTGGCCAACTACGGCAGCTCTTTGGTTTGTAGATGCATTAACTTTTAGGCAATGCAGCAACAATGCTTCCAACGATTGTAGTACAGTCGGCGAAAAAGAGGTAATACAAACATTGACAATATTTGTAATCTAATTGAAAGTTTAATTTTTAAGTTTTGCAGTTACTAATTATTTAAAATTTTCCCTTTTCAGCTCTGCCTGAAAAACAACGGAATCTGCAATGTAAATTTAGATGGATATTACATAGAAATAATTTTGTGCTTCATCATTGGTTGTTTATGGTTCAAGTGGGGTAGAAGAAAAATAGAATTTTTGCAAGCAAGACCACTCTCAGTTTGGAAAGTCGTTCGAGAAAGGAGTTAACAACTCTTCACAATTTTAAATTCTCTCCTAACGAGTGAGACCTCGTCTTTGTTGTCTATTTCACATTCCATCGTCAATTAATTAAAAAGAAGGACTAATTTTGAAATTCAATCTATGATTTGATCTGCTGAAATACCGCACTATTTATTCCATGGGTTCCCGACTTATTTGGAAGGAGACAATAATGAACTGGTTCATAATTCCTCAACGAGTCTTAGCACAATTGTAGACTTAAGTGAACAGTGAGCGCATTTTTATTAGTGATTAATTGACTATCTCATCAGTTTGCAAGGGACAAGTATTATATTTTAGGCAACTTTTTGAGGGCATGTGATACTTTATCAAAAGAGCAATTTAGTTTCTCCAACTTTACGTTCACAATAATAAATATTTTTGCTAAAATTAAGTCATTTATCTTCGCCTGTACAAAACGGAGGTAAATAGCCTAGTTTTAGTAAAGAATATTTATTATTGAGAGCGTAATATTGGGGAAACTAAATTTGCTCTTATAATTACCACATGCCCTTAACATCCACAAAAGTAGTAAAAAATTATTTAAGTAGAAACTGTTGTACGGTTTTGCTTTTGCCAAATCCTCAATGAGTGAATTTTGCATGCTAATTTTTGTTTTGAAAGTGTGCAATATTCAAAATTTTACTATAAACGCTCAGACAATTTTCATACAAACTGGGATGAATTTTTTAAAAGGCATTGAATTAAGAAATATTTATAATTATAGGACGCAGAGAATACTGTGATACTTTTTATCGATTTAGTATGACAGTAGTCTTGTATCAAGAGTATAATATTTATTCGATTCAACACTATAAAAAGAATTTAGAATTCGTGTGGCTTTTATTGAAAAAATTTCAATATCAAGGTCGTCGTCAGACTGAAAGTAGTAAAAACTCTGAGAACGAATGCGGAAAATATATGTACACGAATGTGCTGCTGATATTGTGAGTTCTTTATAAATAAAAAAATAACTTTTTTGAATAGCAATATATAAAGAATCTAGGCTTCAAAGAGTCCATATTTTGGGCTTAAATGTAAATATATCATGTAAATATGAGTTAATAAAATTGTATGAAAACAAAAAAACATTGCTTTTTTCGAGCTTCCATTTTGCTCCAGAGGCCCAGGGTTTTTTTTATTTTCAGGGAGGGATATTCCTTTCAAGTAATTCTTCATTCGTATGTAAAGTTTTATTAAAAATATTAAAATCCAAGTGTGATAGTACACTGCATGCAGCATGCTTCTTATAGAAATAAATACTATCAAAAATAATTTTAAAATAGTCTTTTGTACGCTTATTGAGGTAAAACCTAGGATTTATTTATAGGAAAGCTCGTTTCTTCATTGGATTCTTTAAATGTCTGGAGTTCTCTCTCTTGGATTTTCACTTTCCGATAAAGACTTTGCGGACCGATTGTACTTAAAATCACTGGCAAGAGCAGCAAACCGTGCCATAATCCAAAAATGATCACTAATAGAAATATTTTAAAGAAGGCTCGAAATACGTAAGCTTTAGAGAAAACGAGTAAAGAAAGTGCCAATAGAGTTGAGCCTGCTCCGTAAGTTACTGCAGCTCCGATGTGTCGTACTGCTAAGATCACACGAGATCTTCTATTTAATTTTCCATCGGGTGATCTAGCAATTAGAAATGCGTGAGCAACATGGGCTGCATAATCGACACTTAATCCAACTGCTAATTCTAAACCTAAAAAATATTAGAAATTATTATTATAAAATTTCAAGTATTTTAAGTAAATATTTGTAACTAAATAAGAGAAGGGATAAATAATGTACCTATACAAGAAACGATATCTATTGTCAATCCCCAATAAAACATAAATCCACAAACGTCCAAAAGTGTCAGCAAAACGCATAACAAAATCCAAAAACAAGTTTGAAGTTCAGCGATTAATAGAGTTGTCATCCCCATGACACAAATTAAAGCCAGGCAAATATTTCTCGAGACTTCCTGGGCAATGACCTTGTCAGTAACCCATGAAGCAAACATTTTACTCCAAACTATCTTCAATCCATCAATCTTGACTTCAGAAACGATTCTCTTACTTTCGTCCATGGCTGGAATCCATTCGTAAGGAGTAAAAAATTTCATAAAAGAAAAATCTATGCTTGCAATAAGAATCTTCGGAGTTTCTTCCCCACACATTAGATTGCCAGCGAAGCGAAAGTTTCCTTGATACTTTCCTCCTTTTTGACTGAAGAGGAACTTTGAGAGGTAGAAGTGAAATTGGTTTGAATCGATTAGTCTCGTTCTCAGGTCTATAAAAAACAAATTATTCAGTTTGCAAGAAATATTTAGTTAGAAAGAATATCTATGCATACCTTTATCGTAATAAATATTAACGAAGTCTGAAAACTCATGAGGCCAAGAGTTGACGCTCTCTATGTAAGTCTGGTTTCTTAAATCTTCAACGAGATCAAGTATCCTCGGGAAATTCGACGGAATATCAACTTCGGATAAGAAGACATAAGCAGGTTGTCCCCGTTCAGGGAATTCTTTGTTACGAACATTTAAATAATCGCTGAGATAAGTGTCTTTCGGTAGAAACCATACCGGATCAAACCACTGTTCTAACTGATAAGATCCCAGACAACCGAAGCTTGCAATAGCTATTGTGATAACAAAAATAATTATTTTTCCAGGTAGAGTCAAAATTACTTTAGAATAGATTCTATCTATGAAGTTCCAGGATAATGAATGTTTTGAACCCATCTCAGGAGGTTGAAAATTTGAATGCACAATGCAGGGAAATGCACCGTTTCTTTTTTCTTCTATTCGTCTAGCATCTATCATAAAGAACGCCACAAAAATAGACACTTGAAGCAGAAAAGTTACAAAAACTCCAACTGCTGCGTAAATGCAGAATGATTGCAAGCAAGGTAGAATCTAGAAACATTAATTCTTAAAATATCATTTTTTTTTAAATGTACATATTAGATTTGCAATTAAAAAGCATACAGTGGATGTGCCAATGATGAAAGCAACAACATCGGTAAGAGAAGTGATGCATATAGCAGATCCAGCATGGCTCAACATTAAAGCGACCCTTTCTTGCAGAGGTTTGGGTCGATTTGTTTTTTCAGAGAGCACTTGCTCCCAGGAAGCAGCCATCACAAAAGTGTCGTCGACTCCAAGGCCCATCAACATAAATGGTAAAGAACTATGGACAGGGCCGTAGGGAATTCCAAAAAGAGAGCAGATTCCTATAGCAGCTATGAAAGCAGCTCCGATGCAAAATAGAGCAGTTACAGAAAGACAACACTGAAAAAAGGGTATACCAATTTTTAAAAAATCTCGAAAATAAACATTATTTAAAAATAGAAACCACTCACTCGCCACTCAACCCAATTAAAGTTGGAAAGTACCATCTGAAGATAAAAGAACATCAAAATAATGCCTATAGTTAATTTGTCTACATCTTGAAACATCGTTGAGGCACTTATGTCCCCGAAACTTCTTCCAGCTTCATACCAGAGATTAAAAGTCTGGTTACCGATTTTTCGAGACTTCAGCGTTTCCCTACTTTGCTCCAGGTCCTTCAGAAAAGCCAATTCCCAACTCAAGACGTCTTTTGTTGCCTGCGTGACAAAGCAAGATATGGCCTTGAAATTGGTAAAAATGGATCAAGGATCATCAATATAAATAAATTCACTTTACCCAGTCAGCTGTTCCAGCATCATTGCCCATTTCCTCTAAATTTATATTCGAAAAATTTACGTGAACCATGAATTCCGTTTTTACAGCACTTGCAGAAACTATTCTTCCTGACTCATCCCTCGTTATTCCTCCCAGGAATTGAGTGTAATTCATAGGATGTCCTAATGTAGGACTCACCAGAGTGGAGTTCAATTTTCTAATAATATCTTCCTTGGTTTGCGTTCTAATTAAATTAGAATCGAACTCCCAAATGTCGAGGATGCTGAGGAGAATGCAACCTTTTTGAAAACTATTGTAAATCGAGCAGTAGGTTTTTGAAGAGACATGGACACTCGGTTCGAAGGCGGTTTTGTTCATTCGTGCTGCAGGTTCCTCGTCGAAAAAATCATCCTCCAGAGTCTCAATGTCTCTTTTTTCTCTAGTGTTGACTTTTGTGATGATTGGAACTCTGAAAATTGGGAAAGAAATGTAACATTTTTGTAAGATAATCAACAAAAAATGTGTAAAGAATAAAATTTGAAGATTCTTTACTTGAAACAGACGTCTGTCCAAGCGACTTTAGGATCATCTTCACTTTGGACAGCTATGATGCGTTTTATTATTTCATTCAGCTGAAATTGAAAATCGTTCTAAACATAAGAGAAATCCAATTTTGAAAATTAAAAAAGAAAATTTCTTAGAATCAATATACCTTATAAAGAGCTTTGGCAGTTAGTATATCTTCTCCAGTCAATATAATTGTTTCCAAACGTTGTGCTTCTTCAAATTCAGATATGAGCCATTCTGTATTTCGAAGAAAATCTGAATCTGGTGGAACCCATAATTTTAAAGGATTCTTTTCCTGCCTGAATCGACACAGACCCATGACACAAAGTGCAATTGCTATTAGGGAACCTATTATCCATCTTTTTGGGTGTCGAGTGATTTTTAGACCGAGGCTGTAAACGAGACAAGTTTATTAAAAATAAGTTCAAACATGTTAGAGAAATTTAAAACAAAATAATTAAATATATCTTACTGATAGAAAAAACGTTCAATCTTTTGCGAAATTTGTTCTGGTATTAATTTCAAGTATTCTCCAATAGATTTCTTGTGAGCAATTTCTTCCATTTCGATCTTTTCATGAAGAAATGATATTCAGGCAGAGAAAGACCATTGCAGAAACCTGCAAATTAAGACATCTTTCCAGACCTGAAATTGTAAAATTATTTTCTTGATTTAGGATATCAAAATTATCGAAATTCGAGGGGGGAGCAGTGCCCCTTGATGTCCCCCCAGGCTACTTTTCGACGGCCCTGAGACTGCTCACTGACTTTCCGTTCGAGAAATTCTGCCATTGGCTGAAATTTGAATCGCGCGCTAAATTTTGACCAATGGAAGCACACATTGGCTTTTCGCTAGAAAAATACTGCCATTGGTCAACATTTGGCGCGCGATTCAAATTTCAGCCAATGGCAGAATTTATCAAACGGAAAGTCAGTGAGCACTCTCAGGGCCGTCGAAAAGTAGCCTGAGGGGGCATCAAGGGGCACTGCTCCCCCCTCGAAATGACAAATAAAAAATATTTCGTACAAGAACGATGGATAGTTGGTTTTAAAACCGCTGGTAGTTTATTTAATTTGTGCTCTTACAAGAACTTGTGTTAATAAACTCCATTTCAACACAAAATGTCTGGATTTGACGACGACAATCCCTTCGGGGATAATAATAAAGAGGAGATAATATTTACTTACATACAAACTTTCTTTCGCACATTTAATTGATTAAAAAAACTCTTCGCAACACTCATCTGTAAATGATATAGCATTTGAAATCTTAAATATTCATTTGAGAGTTGGGCAATGGGCATTTTATCTATTTTTACATATATTATATTATAAAAATTAAATTCATTATCATAATTTTAAATTTCAACTAGAAAAAACTCTGTTTATTTTATTTTAATATTTAATATGTAATATATAAAATTCCCGCACCATATTCACATTTTCCGCGGCCAAATTCTTCGAAAAATTGGTTGTGTGAATAGCCTGAGCCAGTGATCACAGAACGTGGGATTTTTCGGCCCCCACTCTACGACCCACGAGCTCATGCTTTCTTTCTCTATCAACAGGGTCGTGACTGTTGCTAGAGGGAGAAAGCATGAGCTCTTGGGTCGTGTGGTGGGGGCCGAAAAATCCCACGTTCTGTGATCACTGGCCTGAGCAGAGGTGTAAATGCACCATAAAGAACAATGTGTTACCTGTCTGTAATCTGTATCTGTCCCAGCTCCCAGCAGGACTGAGCATGGCGGAAGCCGAATCAAAGGCGAGCGGATTAGATAACTCATCACATTTATATTTATTAATCATTCGGCGATAGTCTTAATTCATTCATTCATATAATGCTCATGATTACTAAAACACTTGTCAGGCATCTAAGATCTAATTGCTTTAAAGTCTTCAAGTCTTTCTAAGTAACTACTTCAACGAGAAAAAAAAATATATCGGAATTAAAAAATGGATCGCGAAGTACTAAATACAAAAAAAAATAATATCAATAAGAGTAATTATAAATATTTCAAACAAATGGTTAAATTTAAATTAAATTCTCTATCGAGATTGCTTAAATTCATATAATACGAAAATACATAAAATTTATTTTGTACAAAAAATAAGTATAACAGCTTATTATATACACTGCATATTGTCATTTGAGAGGGTATTATATTTAAAAAGTAGTCTAAAAACTTTAATACCCAATTCTTTTTTCAGGAAGTTATCGCCAAAAGGCTATCTTATGAAATCTAAGTCGTCGTATCCTTTTCTCCAGAGATCTTTTAAATACAAACCAACTGCTGGAGTTTCCAGCATCGCTTCGATAATATCTTTAAAGCCAAGTTGACTTGCCACAATGTATTTACATTCCGTGTCGTTCAGCTGAGTCACCAACATTCGCATATTCATCATCATTGATTTGGTGATATTTTTTTCAAGATGAAATCTGATTCAAAAAATAAATTATTTTTAGCTTCATTTTTAAAATTCTCGATCTAATAAATATTAAACACTTTTCATACCTTCTCACACAGTCACGAACAATGGATGTAGTAAGTCTATTAGACGAGACAAATTCTTTCAAATATTTGGATTCTCCATTAACCAGGCAATGATTATAAACAGCATTAGCCCAATCCACGTGGTGATTATATGCTCGAGCAAGAATTAGCGCCTGAGGAAAGCTCAAAAAACGACAGATTGCTTTGTTCATTTCCTCTTTATTTAAATTAAGAATGCAGGAAAATTGCTGAGTCTGTTGCACGCCATCGAGTAAGGAAATTTGGAGAGCCACCAATTCAGCCTGGTGTGAACAACGATTTGCCAAGTTTAATTTATTGTCCTAAAAAAAGAGAAAATGGTTAATATATAAAAAAAAATTGTAAAAATAACACATATTTGGAATAAAAAATTAATAATTACTTGTAAAAAATACTGCGTTGCATGAGTGAAGTTAGCGATGGCCAATTGTAGTCGCTTTTCCGTAATTTCATTTCTCGTCAGGCAAACGTCAACTTGACCAGAATATTTGTCCTTTTTTGCCTCTGCAACTAATTCAATAATAATTTCTCGCGCTTCGTTTTCCCATGTCAAGGCAATTTCATAATATAATCGAAAATGGAGTGCAATAATATTCAAGAGTTCTTTATTCTCCGGACAATGGCGCTTCACAAAATCAAGAAGAGCCATTCGCAAACCAGGAACTTTGTCCAATCCCTTTCCTAATAAAAATTCAAACTGATCGTGTTCCTTCAGTATTTTAAAAATGTAACTCATTTCTGTAAAGCGACCGACGCCTGTCACGAGACGAACCTATGAAAAATACGTATTTAATACTCTTTCGTGACAAATTAAAAAACTATTCTTCAAAAATTATTTGTGAAAACATACGAGTAAACTCCAGAGCTTCAAGTTTTGCAAAGCATTTGCCAATTGCTGGCACTTTCTTAAAACAGAAGCTATACCTTCCATATTACAAGAAGTTGTAAAACAATCGTGAGATCTTATCAGCAATTCAACTGCGATTTTTAGGGTGATCACTGTCAATAAAGTTGGTTTATGAAATAAAGATATTAACAATGAAAGATTATTGAGAGAGAGTTTGATTGCATTATTACCATTTCGTTTTTCTCCATTTGAATGCCCTAATAATTTAGTAGAAATATCAAGTAATTTCAATCCCAAAATTGAAGTATCTTTGGATAATTCAATCACAGAATGAAGACTAATATCTAAAGGATAACTCCAGATAGCTGAATCGTTATTTCCATCTGCAAAAGTTCATTTCGTTAATTATTATTATGTAGCTATTATTTAGGTTAATATTATATTTTATCGAACCTTCTATAACTCGAGTAATAGAAGCAACGATTTCCTCTGCCAAAAATTGAGCGACTTCTCGAGTCCCAATTTGATAGGCAGTTATTACATCGCTCGCAAGTTCCAACGTCCGATCGTAATTGCTTAAAACGACTTCTTGCAATAGTCGCATCGGATCGTTTAAAGTTATTAAAGCCTGATAGCTCCTTCCCAAATTCAAAGCTAATTTGTAACATGTCACGATTCTCGTTCCTATTGTAATGCCATTATGGAGACTTTTTAATAATTTCATTAATAAATTGATACAATCTGCTTGTTCTTGGTTAAATGCACTGGACGCTTCACTAGCTGTTTCATGAGGGCCACTTAAAGTCAAACTAGATGAAACAAAATTCACTGCAAACAATTTTAATACATTAACACATCATCATCAATCAAAACATCAGTTATTATTATATTATTATTAAACTATTAAGTTGTTTATACTTAAATTCAAATAAGAGAAAAGTTTCATAAATAGAAGTGAATAAATAAAAGTTACGTGAAGAATTCGAAGATAATCTCGGAAGTCCTCTATTTCTTAAAATTCCGAGTCTCTGTTTTGTTTTCCCTAATTCAGAAATCAATGTTCTTTGTTGAATTGTTAATTGATAAGGTGTAATCTCACCCTCGGCGAGACTCAAACACACCATTAAAATTTGTATGTCCTAAAAAATAAGAAAAAGGAATGTAAAACTGATTTAAAAATATATGAACAAATTATCAATAGAGAAATTGTGATTTACAAAATTGAACGTTTACTTTATGTTTATAATTAAAAATGGCACTTATTCTTAATGCCGTATCCAATCTGCCTGCATTCAATAATTTATTGATTAAAGATTCTATCGCAATTTTTTCCTGAGGATCACTGAGTGTACAGGTGATTTGTAAACTGTTCAAATCTGATAATAATTCAGTTTTCAATTTGTTAAAAATCCCCTCCTGGTTCTCGATTTCAATGTTTTCTGGTCCAGCGAGGATGCAAGATTTCCACATCGCCATTTCCGCTTTGTCACAAGTTTGTTGATCATTGGAATTTTCTTTAAGAATCTCCAAAACCAGTTTTAGAATTTCAAACCTTAAAATTGATGATTTTAGTAATTATTTGATTGATAGGCATATAAAATTATATTAAGATCATTTCTAATAATATAGAGAATTACCGTTCTTTGCAGAGTTGAACTTTTTCAGCATGTTCCACAAAAAATTCAGCTGCCTCTTCGTAACAAACTTTATGCAATTTAAAATCTGCAGAACACCGCTTCCAAAAATTCGAATCAACGACACCAGTTCGTTTCTTGAATTCACTCCGATACTAATAAAATATTATCAAGTCTAGTTAATACACAAGCAAATTATTTTAAATTAATTTATTACCTATTATTTTTAAAATTTACTTTTAGAAACAGAGAGAAAAATCACCTGAGCAAGAATAATTTTAGATGGTGTGATTTGTGCGACTTTCGACAATTCTAAGGCACTTGAATAATTTTGTTTGTTTAGCAACTCATTGATACACCTTTCGATTTCACAAGTAAAATTTTGTTCATTCTCAATAGTGTCAAAAGATAAGAAGTTAAACTTAACGTCGGTGTTCATCAGGATTTTAATGATTTCCAATATTGAATTAAAATCTGGAGGATTAACTGCAAAAATAAATAAATTAATCTTTATAAAAAGAAAATACATAGGTTAAAACAGATAATAACTTATATGCTCTTATTTTTTCTTACCTGTTAGATTCTTGGAAAAATCGCAACTTGTAAGAGTTTCCAGAAATTTTATTTGCAAACATCTACTCTGCAAACGTTTTCCTAAGGCAGTTATGATACATTTAACCACCACCGTTTCAATCCAATAAACGTTGTCCAAATATGTTTCGTCAGTTTCCCAGTCGATCATTTTCTGAAATAAATTTAATTTAGAATTATAAGTATGCATTAAAATTTATTGATTGAGCAAAAATCAAAGTTTCTAATCAAACTATATGTATATATTTACGAATAACTCACATTGCATTTGAGTGTTGAACAACTAGCCATAAAATTTATTAAACTTGATTTGCATTGCTCAAAGTCTCCAAAGCACAAGCATCGTACTAAAAATTCAGAGAACAACCTCAAAGGATTCTCCTGTAAAAAATGTTAAACAGGAATTTAGTTTTAAATTCTGATTAATTTGCTAGTGAATCAGTTTTGCTATTTTTTTATATTTCACTTACAGGCATAAAAATATTCAGACCCTTATTAAGAGTACCGATGAATCCACAAGAAATCAAATCGTCAAAAAGTTGCAAAACTTTGGTAGCCGACCAAACATGATCTTCGAGAGAATCTTTCCAATTTAGAAAGAAATTTGGAGTCCCCGCAGAAAACACAAGCCAGAAGTAACAGTGTATGGCAGCAGAAGAAGGCTAATAAAATAATTATTCTGACAGTTTAATATATAAGTAATCAAATTAAACAAGAAGGATGATGTTTGAATAATTGTGCGTACTTCATAACAAGAAGCTAGAACCGTGAGTATAGGCGAGTTCAAATTTCGAGAAGCCTTTAATAAAGCACCAGGAGGATCCTGACTCTGGTGACATAGCAGAACAGTAAGCCACAAATCATTAATAAACGAACGAACTTTTAAATTCGCCAAGGAACCATCAGAAATTGATGAGTGAGAATCGAGCGAACTGCAAACTCTGGAAATGGGTGGACTTGCTTCAAGTGAAGACTAAAAAACATCAAGTATTATTTGAAACTCATAAAAAATAATAATACATTTTTTTAACCACTAATAAAATCTTTTAAAATGAAGATCTTACTTGTCTCGCTTCACTTTTAAAACAGAAAAACTGTCTTAAATCTCGGAATTTAATTGTAGGAACCTCTCGAAGGGAATTTGCACTTAGAAGATGGGGATTGTTCAGTGACAATAATAAATGCTCTCGGAGATTGAAGTTTTCAAACAATCGCATAGACTCCAGTATCTGGAAGGAATTAAAAATTAATTCCATAAAGAACAAAACTTCAAATTTTCATTTGATAAATTTCGTATTTTATGCTATTCACCTGACCCAAGGGGTAAGAAAATATTTGTCCGACCAAAATAAACTCGATCCACGCATCGTGAGTTGCTAAAAATCTGAGAAATGAAGTAGGAAGAACTGCGTTGTGTGCTCTTGCAAATCTTACAATGATATCCCACGACTTCAAGGCAGATACGAATTCAGAGGCCTCCTTGATTAAATTGGCAGTCAGAATTGAATTGAAACTATTTTCCAAACACAATAATACTGTAGTCAAGTCTGGCTGACTTTTATAAACTACGGCCTCCAACAAATTTTCTGAAAAATAACCAGTTTAAAATGAGTGAAAATTCAAAACCTCATTTTTAGAAACCAAATTTCAAAAAAAGGCTTCTTGGAAGTTATCACAATATTTTAACTTAATATTATATTTACCAATAGAGATATTTAATTCCTTTTGAATTTGATGAGCAACCGTTACATGAAGTCTTAAATTTTCTGAATCAACACCTAACAATTCAATGAAAGACACACAACTACTGATTATATCCAATTCATTTAAATGCCTTAAGCCAAAAATGTGTGCTGAGAGAGATAGCTGTGACTTTCTGAAAACCATAAAAATCGCATTGCTAAAAATTAAATCTCATTTAATTTTTTAAAATATCTGAAGCAAAACTTGAAGTACATTTACGTTTTAAAGAAACTGCCCAAGGATTTATCTTCCTGTCGGCGAAGAATACTAAAAGCCATATTTGGCCTCGATTCCTTTAAATAATTCATAAAAGTCAGCGTCTCCTTGTGCCCGTACTTATTAACTAAATATTCAGTAGAAAAATTTGGCATAGTTTCATTTTTCTGACGCCACATAAAGACACGACTCGAGTCCAATTTCTTATAACCATCGAGAAGCTGATACATTGTTACATTGTTTCGCAAAGACTTTCCTTCAATTTCATTTTTCAAATTTGGGAAACGATCCAGAACATTTTGTAAAATTTCTTTCGGAATCGTCATATCACCTATTTTCAGTCCTTCTCCTCCCAAGAAAATTTCTTTCAGTGATTTCTCTTTTAATAGAGTTCCATCCTCGATACTCATTCGACTTTCCTTTAAATGCTGAAGTAAAATTAGTGTGAATGTTATTGCAAAATTTCTTTTCAAAAATTCAAGAGGATCTTCAGAAATGTAGGAAATGGTTTCTAAAATTCCTCGTTCCAAAGCTTCGAGAGATTCACTGCCTTCGTCACACATTTCGTTTAAAACAATGCGTAAATTTTTATTCTTTATGTCCGATTTCTGTGTATTATCCTCGAGGTAATTTCTCGAATACTTCACAGCTTCTACTTTACGCAAAAATTCATATTTATTTATGTTAGATGATTCCTTGGAAAGAATTTTATGAAACTCGGAGGGCGCGATTAGATTGCTAAAGAATCTGTTTAAAACTGACTTGAAATCCTTTTTATTTGTAAATACTCCGAATCTGGAAATATATAGAATTTACATATTACACTCAATGAAATTTACGTTCTATTATGCAAAGTTATATTGAAATATTTTATCTTTAATCACCTGCATAAAAAATTGAGTATCGCCTGAATAACTGGAATCGTAGCATTTGATTTTTCAATAGACGATATCATATCATCTGTGATTTTCAAATTATCGAAAGTTTCTTCCAATTTATTTTCGACATTAACTTCTTTTGTATCACTCTTATAATTAATACTGATCCATTTTATAACTAAATCAATTCTATTATTTATCAGTAAATAATTCCAAACTACATCATTTCCTAATTTTGTTAAGATTTTCGAATCGAATTTGTTAAAATACAATTCGGTGTAAATAGCATCTTTTATCTCTTTGGACCAATGAAGCACTTCTTCCAAACTTTTGTGCGAAATCAGTTCACTCTGTAATCTAAAAAATTACACAGAATATAGTAAATCAATAGTTAAGTTTTTTGAGTTTAATTACAGAAACTTACTTATGTCTGCTTTCATATTCTTCTATCAAATTTAACATCTGCCATGCTTGGTAGTGTTCCCTCTCAAAACCATTAATGTTGATTAAATGCTGAGATAGGTAATTTCTCAATGACGGTTCTTTGCATTTCAAGCAAGTCGCACAGATAAATACAGGTGGATTTTTATCCTGAAATCAGAAAATCAATTTCATGAAAAAAATAAATTGTAATGAGTTTTTACTTCCCAACTGGTTTATATTAATAAAAATGCTGACCACATTCTTCAAAACATGAGAAGCTCTGTGTACTTGACGTTTGTTAAGAAGCTCGTTCACCCAAATTTCGACTTCGGTAGAGAAATAAGACTCGGCTTCTTTAAGAGAACATCCTCTTCTGTGAGCTAAAAATTTATGAGCAAGACTGATGTGCAATCCTTTCGCAGAAGCTTCTCGCACCACTTCCCGGTCGCCTGAAGCTCGCCATCCTGACCAAACTCCAGCCAACTCTCCAGTCAAAGATTCACCAACGCTAGCTCCTTCCATCCTTACACCGACTTTAGTATAATTATTTTTTGAAATCAGCAATCACTAAATGAAATGTTAAACAATGCTGAGATGAGTCTCGAGTTATGTCTTCGCGGAATAATCACAAATTATATATCACTGTCAGTGACTGACCCACTTGTATTTCGCAAAACAATCAAACAGATATCATCCAGAAAAAAAAAGACTGAAACAAAAGACCAAAGGATTCTAGCACAATGACGAAAGATAAAATGAGAGGATAAAACGAAATATGAAAACATAAGAAATCTAACTAGAACACTATAATTATAAATATATCATCATCTCATTTTGTATGAATCTTTTGCAGAAGATTTTGATCACTTTCTACAAACTTGACCACACAGATCATGACGCAGCTCATTCTTATTTGCTCAACGAACAGCTTATTTGTTGTTTATTTATTTCATTAACTCCAGAAAATCTCAAAATAATTGTAGGATTGTAGCTGGAAACAACTCTGCTTACTGCTATGAAGAAATAAATATTTTCTAACTGTCGCACATCGCACATATCCCATATTAACAATAAATTACTTCTTCAACAACACTATTTTGTTTTTTTATTATTGATGAAGACTGTTTTCACTTCCGAGTAAAAAAAAGAAGGACGTATGTATGAATACAATCAAGTGTTAATCTAAACTCCAATCTCTCATTCGGCTCATTCATTCCTCCAAACGCCCAAACGTCCAAACGCTCCAACATGCAAAGTTTCATGAAACCAGTGTTCCCAATTCGTGCCCCTTACTCAACTGCGCATGCATCGTACTTCGGAATCTGATTGGTCGCTATTCGCGCGCAGTTTAAAATGCTAAACAATTTTAAACTGCGCGCGAATACCAACCAATCAGATTTCGAGTATGACGCATGCGTAATTGAGTAAAGAGCACGAATTGGGAACACTGCATGAAACATGAAACTTTGACTGTGAAACATTTGAAAGTTTCCAGTGAAAGTTTCAATGTTTTAGTCTGGTTTTAGTGAAACCAGAAACGTTTCATTTGCTCACATCTTCATTTTAACATTAAAAATTAATTATAAGACAATCAACTTCAAGGTTTCATTTTTTAAACAAGTGGATTGCCATCTGCTTATTATATTTCAGAAAAAAATGATCAATCAACAGATGTGAAATTTTACTGGATTTAATTTTTCGCGCCATCTATCAGTATAGCCATTTAAAAAAAAATTGGTACCACTGAGTTGTGACAGCTCGAAACTAGGGTTGTGAGCAATGAAACGTTTCATTGAAACATTGAAACTTTCA
>CAJFCP010000088.1:2670941-2686925 GCA_904066005.1 Synergus itoensis
TGAAATGTTTCACGAGACCCCCAAAGTTTCATGAAACTTTTCATTTGACCAAAGTTTCATGAAATTTTACAACCCTATGTGCGTGTAAAAAATAGACAAAATTATGGCGGGATCATGTGAATTAGTGAAAATAATTGCATTTACGATATGTGTTCTCCAATTTTTTACGTTAATCGTCGCTGATGGACATCGACTAAATGTCCCGAGAGTTTTGATGCCAGTTTTCAGCGATTTCCCTGTCAACTTTACGCTTGAAGTCACAGAGGGAGGTTGTTACCAATGGTGAGAGAAATCGATGAAATCTCTTATTTTTTTGCAAATATCAACTACTTGTGAATGAAAATCGTTTGCAATTGTCGTTTGCTTGGAAATATTTATCTTCTTTGCGTATCAATATATCTTTGCGTTCTTTACGAAATCATTTCGTTACATAACCTCTTTTGCACCTGAGCTGATGGAGATATTATAATAGCCGACAGCATTTTGAATGTGAATAAAATTCAAACTCGTTTTGAAATATTGCATTTTAATATCAGGAAATACTGGAATTCATGTCGATTATTTGCGATGATTTATATTTAAAGAATTTGTATAAAAAGTTCTCTTTGTTAGAAAGTTTTCAAACTTGGAGGCAGAGTCTTGAGTTTTGAATATTTAATTACAAATTGAGGAGGAAGAGGAATGTGCTGAGTCATCATTATTTATAGAAGATCATCAAAGTTACAGGAATTTGGAGAGTTTTAATTATTTTCCGTAAGCCCCTATTATCTCATAGTTCTTTTCTATATTTGTTCAATTTTTCAAATTACAGGTCAACGTCACGTTCTGACATTGTTCGTTTGATTCCAATAAACGAGAATTATGATCGCATGTGCTCATCAGCAGTCGTCGTTCAAACTACAACAAGGGAACCAACCAGAAATACAGCAATCGTTTTAGCAGAAGATATCGGCACTGGACGTTTTTTAAGATGTGATGTTATTGTCGATGCTATTTTTTCTCTGAATATGGTCACCACAACGAGAGAATTATTTATTGAAGAAGCTCCAGAAGCTTTTGAAGTGCGAGCTTACGATGAGCAAGGTTTTTATTTTAATATTAATTAAACAAATCAACTTCAGTTGATTCATTCGTAAATAAAATTGAACCACGAAATTCAGCCTGTAAAATATATTTAATATCTTGATATCTACAGGAAATGAGTTTACAACCCTCGCTGGTATAGAATTCTCTTGGGCAGTGGGAAATTCAGACAAAAGAGGTCCGCAGCCCGATGATAATTTACCTAATAACGTTTTGAGATTCATGACTTTCCAAGAATCTCCCTACGAAACCCCGCATACTGTCGATATGTTGGATTCGATTGGGAAAAGGGGAAATATTGTCCTTTTGGAAGGCGTAAAAACAGGAGCAGCAAAGGTATGTTATATTTCCATTAAAAAGCACATAATTTGAAATTTAAACATCCGCGATTAAATAATTTTAAAAAATGTTTATATTACAGGTTTCTGTTAGATTACTTCATCCAGAATACAAACACGTTCCTCCGGTAGAAGTTGAATTAGTCGTAATAGCTAATCTCATAATTATTCCATCCGACGTTACAATGATGGTATCCGACTGTTTCTCGTATAAAATAATGCAGGCAAGTAGTAAATCATGACGAGAACAGAATTATCTAAAAAATTTAAGTATCAAAAATAGCTATGAAATAAAATTATGACTATTTCCAGGTTCACCAAGGCCGTCTGGAAGAAATACATCTCCCTTCTAGTCAGTACTACCTCGAAGCAGAAAACC
Source organism: Synergus itoensis (assembly GCA_904066005.1). NCBI lineage: Eukaryota > Metazoa > Arthropoda > Insecta > Hymenoptera > Cynipidae > Synergus > Synergus itoensis. The sequence continues at coordinate 2,672,742 of CAJFCP010000088.1, forward strand.
CCAGCATCCTAGAAATCAACAACGACCGCGGAAGTATCTATTCCCTCGCTAGAGGAAGAACCAAAGTATTCCTACATGATAAAAATGTTCATGATGAGTACGGAGTGATTCTTCCATCTGCATCCGTTAGCATAAGTGACGTAGCTTACATAACTCTAACAGTTCTTCCACATCGAAACTGGTTCCTTATTCTAGGCCAGACTCACGAAATCGTCGTTGACCTTTATGACAGTCGAGACCATAAATTCTACATTGGCGAAGGTGCCGAAGTCACCATGGAAATAGAAGATCAATACTTTGAGAAAAAATTTACAACTCAGAATGGAACTCATGCTGTTGTGGTACCAATTCAAACCGGATCAACGACCGTGAAGGCAACTCTGCACGGAGTGATTGATCAGAACGGAAGGAAAATCTCCCTGTCACCTGAACTGACAACTAGAGTTGAACTCACGATCAATTCACCAGTTATCGTCCATCCACAATCACTAGCTCTACCTTGGGACACCAAAGGCAAAACGAAATCCGATGTGGCTCTGAAAGCTAGCGGTGGTGATGGATCTTTCGTTTGGAATAGTCGTCAGCCAACAGTAGCGACAGTTTCGCAAAGTGGAATTATAAAAGTTCTGCAGAAAGGGTCTGCAGACGTGACTGTTTCGATGGTTCGCAATCCTTACAACCGAGACACTTCCCGAGTTTATATACTCGCTCCCACGAAACTGGAAATCATTCAGTATAATATGGAAGCCGCGATTGGGGAACCGATCTTCCTGCACATTGCACTCTTTGGTGAAATGATGGACGGATCAGAAGTTAAAGACATTCCGTTCAATGATTGCAAAGACATTCCTTTCGAAATCTATATCCCGGATGGAAATTTCGTCCACAACGAGAGCGAAATCGCTCAACCTGTCGGAATCGCCTGCGCAGCCTTGGCAGTAGTTAGTCTCAGCACTGGAACTTGTACAATAACTGTAGCTTACAACGCGAACGGTCATTATCTCATGGACAATATCACAATATCAGCATATGATCCTTTGATTGTTGTTCATCCGTTAAGTGGAGAAACGGTTCTTGCGGTTGGTTCTTCCCGTAAGGTGATTTTCAAAGGTGGACCTCATCCCTGGTCTGGTAAACTTCAAGGTTATCGGAGAGAAATGAGCATTTCTGAAGAAGAAAATGTACAGGTTACTGAGGAACAGCAAGCGATTGACTCTGACATTTCTATCTTTAAAGTAGTTTGCAAGCAACTCGGAACCATTATCTTAACTTTTACTGTCTCGAATATTCCCCTGTTGCCAACTTGTAAGAAAACGGATGCAATCGCTACAATTCGAGTTATTTGTGCAAAACCGAGATACATTTTCCTGCAACCAGAGTTCAAAGACAGCGAAAATTGTCCTATTAAACAGAACACCGATAAGATCATGACTCGCAGTAATGAGGTCTTACAACTATTGGTTTTGGTTAAAGATGAGGATGGAAAAAAGTTCGACAACATCACGAGTCTGAATATCGAGTGGAGCTTAAAACCACAAGCTGGAGGCGAAATTGAGGTTCCGGTTGGAACGATAGAAGAACCTTTCGAAGACTTTTACGTCAGCCTTCCTGGAAATCACTATCAACGAATTGTGCCTAAATCATTTTCAGATTCTTTAGTTCTCAAGGCTAAAGTCACTGGATATCAGAAGAATGTACTCTCGCAGTTGAGAATATCACCAGAGTGGCCAGCATTCCCAGTGGAGAATGAGAGAGGAACATTGGCAACACCTTTGATCGAAGCTACGGTTAATATAATTCTTGTGAATGATACGATTATCAATCCGACCGAGCTAAAAGTTTTGAATGACCCGAATAGCAAGTATTTTCTGCAAGTAAGTCAAGGCTCTGGATTTTATGAATTCATTTTGAGTGCTGAAGATATTGCCGACGTTCGGTATGTTGAACCTTCTAGAACTATTAGTGTTGTTCCGCGGAGGTCAGGAACTTTGAGGATTGCTTTGATCGACCTCTGCCTTGTTTCTACTCCTGCAGAGGTTGTGATTCAAGTTCAACAACTCGCAAGTCTTAAGGTTGAGACTGTAAATAAAGTTGAAAAAGACAAATGTATTGCGGCAGCTTTGAAGATGTACGACACAAGTGGATATCAGATGATGCTTCCATTTTTGGAGGCTCTTGAAATCACTGCGGAAGTCGAGAATGGATTTATTGAAGTGAAAAGAGCGCCTGCGAACGAGCAAGAAGGTCCTCCTTTTGATGAGATATTGTACATGATCCATGGACTTGAAGAAGGAGAAACACAGGTAAGATGTTTTTCAAAATATCTAAATTAATTTGCAACCCTATTTTTGAACCTTTTTAAATTTTGTCTCCAATTTGCAGGTAGTTTTCAGCCACGGCGAAGGCGATGACGAAATCCGAAGCGATCCAGTTGTAATTCAAGTCTTTCCTCCTCTGAAATTAATTCCAAAAAACTTGACAATTCTGATTGGAACAATTTATCAAGTCACAGTCACTGGAGGACCAAAAGATGCCGAAATTGAATTCTCAACTGGAAGTCATGAGATTTGCAGCGTGAATCTTAATGGAATCTTGGAAGGAAAAACGATCGGTCGAACGAGATTAATTGCGAGAGCTGTTGGCTTTAACTCAAAGGGAAATAAAATCGTTTACTCCCAAGATTACACCGATCTCCACGTGACTAACCTCGAAGGAATCAAAGTCGTTGTTCCAACGACGAGAATAAAAGTAGGAGCTACAGTTCCACTCTGGGCTTTCGGAATTCCTGATAACTTGACGCCTTTGATAATCGGTTCGATGAAATCGCCTCTATCCTTCATGTGGACGACGAGTGATCCTTCTTTATTGAGCCTTCACAATATGTACGAGGGGACAGGAATTAACATTAGATACCAGAACGAAGTTTCCCTTCGAGCGAAGGCAATTGAACCAGGATTGGCGACAGTTTTCTTAAATGTCACGGTACCGTGTAATATTCTAACTGGATGCAAAGCTGATAAAATTTACAGCGCTTTTGCCAAGATTGAAATTTTTGAGGAACTGCGACTAAGTCACGAAGATGTTGAAAGTGGAGCAACAGTAATTTTAATGGCACCAAATTCGGTTTTTAAACTGCAAACTAATCGAGATAAATACGGTGTAACATCGTTTAAAATCATATCGAGTGGTGCTCATGGACACGAATCAGATGACCCAAATGCTTTAACAACACCTACAAAAATGGTTTCAGTTGATAAGAATGGTGTAATTAAATCTGGAGAGAGCTTGGGCAGAACGATCATTTCGATTACGAATGTGGAGGCTTATGGTTTGAAACAGATCCTGACTGTTATTATCGAGGTATTTGACATCCTGACTTATCTACAAACTAGTTTTATGAATTTAACGTCTTTAGTTTTAATTGTAAAATTTTCTTTTCTATTAGGTGAAGCCCATTCACTACATGATGTTCTCATTGAAATCCAAAATCCGCATTAGACCAGGAGAGGAATTGACCATGTTACCGAAGGGAATGGAATTGAATTACGTCGTTGAGTATTTTGATAACGTGGGTACGAAGTTCCATGCGGCCGAAATGGGATTCAAAACTCTGGTGAATCGAGGTGACTTGGTTTCATTGACTAGCGAAACAGATAATTTGATATTGGTCAAATTTATCGAAAACGGAAAGTCAATTGTTAAAATTTATAACGAGAAGTATCCCAATGGAATGTTTGATTATGTCCACATCATGATTGGAGATATTCTTTTCCCAACGAAGGTAAATGATCTGCTTGATCATTATCTTGATTTATAAACACGAATATTTTTAGTTACATATTGAGTGCATTATAAAGGTGATTCTATCTTTTGCTGATTTTTTTTTTTAGGCAACCTTAACTGTTGGTGATGTTGTTTGTTTCTCAATGCCTCTCTTGGCATCTGATGGCGATCCAGGTTTCTGGCAATCATCAGCTTCAGAAATTGTGGCGGTGGCGGATCCTTTTTCGGGAATTGGAAGAGCTCGTAATCCAGGGTATACCCTCATTAAACATAGTCTTACAACTCATCTCCAGGGCGAAATTGAAGTTAATGTTAATCCAATCGCAAAGGTAACTCAATAATAGTATATACTTTTTTTTAAGATTATTCTTGATGATCACAATTAAAATTTCGACAGATATCGCTCGTACCACTGAGAGGGAAGAATATAACCGGCACGGAAGTATTCAGCGTGCCTCTCGTTCTAAAAGGCAAGGACGAAAGAGTTAAAGAAAATAATGTGCTTTCTCGAGGATTAGGCGGATGTCGTACTCACTCTTCCTTCTCTTTGACTTCGTATCCCTTCGCGTGTACGATACAATTTATTCCATCGAATGTTCATGTTGGCATAAAGGATCTTTTTATCGCCAAACCCCGATTCGATATTGTAACTGGTTTGTATCAAAATCTTGTCTTTTGAATTTAGACTGGTAGATTTCAAACCTTTTATAATTTAACATTCTTTACAGGGTTTTATTACTGCGATATAGTTCCCACGGGCTCGCCAAACTTGCTTTCCAGCACAATTGAAACTCGTCTTCAAATAAATGCAATCAGCCGTGACATCGAGGGAAAGCACGTCGAAGTGGCTTATCTTCCACCAATTTACATCGGTATCAAGGAAGTCGTCTTCACGAATTTACCATCGTCTGCAATGCCCACTGCTTTTCTGGAAGTTTATGGTTTACCTCAAGTCTTAGAACATTTAACGGTTTGTCACAAAGTTATTTCTTTAAAAAGAAAAATTTACTTTTCATTACGTAATTTCATTTATCTTGTTTATTTTCAGATCGATACTCCTGAAGAGGTTACGATTAGTTCACAGCAGTTTATTTCTAAACACCTCTTTCAGTATAAGTTGTGCTTGATGCAAAATCAGGACGAAATTCAGGGACAAAAGATCATTGTCAGCAATGAACTTACAAAACAGAATATCTCTGTAAGTATTCTATTAAATCTTTTGGAAATAGAAACTCTTTTCGTGTTAATATTCTGGTTTATTATACTTAATTTTATCTTTAATTTCTATTTCAGCTTTTCATTCGACTGCCGAGGTACGAACCATTTGCACATATATCCGGAATTCATTGGCTTGATTATGTGTATTTCCATCGATATACGTTTGGAATCTTCATCGTTTTGTTCATCACCTTTTTCCATTGTGAGTAAAACTAAATATCGAAAAGTCTCGAATGAAACTCGAAAAGTATCGAATTAAGAAAGAATTCATTGCATTTCATGATAGCATTATTGAATTGAATGTAAAAAAGAAGAGAAAAAAATAGAAAGGCATATATTGTGACTACGACTGCATAGCGGTCGGCAGTGGCACTAGAAGTCATATAATATTAATATACCCTTTGTTTCAGTCTGGAAAAACAAAATGATGAACGTGGACTTAAATATTAAGAACAAGAACATTTTTGGTAAGTAAACATTGGGATTTTTAATACTCGAAGATTGTTTAACGATTCACAAATAAGCAATCGTATATCTGTTTCTTTCTTTATAGCAGAAAAATGTCCACCACCTTTGAGGAAATCGTCAAGCCCTTCTTCACCAACAATGAATTCCTCAAATACTTCGAGTCCACGATCTCCAACATCGCCCCTAAGACCTTTTTCGGCTTTTGAACCGGTTTACGGGGACCCTAGAGGTTACTTTACACCACGAAGAAACAGGACTATGCATACACCATGAATTTCTAAAGAAAAAGAAAAAGATTGACTTAGCCTAGCTAGAAAAGACTGATAGCAAAACAGAACTTTTTGTGCATACTTTTCGAAGTACTTTTTTTATTTATACAGAATTACAGATATTAATTTTTTAATCTGAATATTCTTCCAGAAGTGTTCTCAAAGAAATACTAAACTCGGAATGTTTAGTCTCTGATTTGGCGATTTCGAGCTTAAAACTAGATTAAAACCGATGTAATCGTTACTTTAATAACTCGCGAGTACAAGAGACGAAATGTTCGCCTCGTTGCATTGTAGAAGTAAGGCTTTGTACATATGAGGAAAAAACTGTACATAAATGTAATTATAAAGAGCGTCAAATGTTTTGGGAATAGGCTATTGAGTTTTAGTTAGGCCTTGAAAAAATCCTTTTGTCATTTTATGACATTCACTCTAGCATTATAAACATTCGTGATAAATAATGTAATTATAGTTTATCAAATATTTTTGATAATTAAACGTCACTATGCCATTTTGTTAGACCTAAATACTTAAGATCTTCTACCGAATAATTTAAGAGCGTGATCATAACGATAAAATGCAGTTTACTGGAATAAAATCGCTTTTTTATAAATAATATTTATTTTAAAAATTCGGTATTTATAATCAAACAGTCATACTTTTCACATCTCAATCATACAAGAAAATATTTTCTCATCAAAGACCTAAGTGTAGATCGTGGAAGTGAAGATTTTATCATGTTTTACTTTGTACAGTGAGCGTTCAGTGCTTCTTCAAACTTTTTGACAACTTCTCATATTTTCGCTTACTCGAGTACCATAGTCCAAAAGGAATCGCGAGAGATGGAAGAGTCATCACTGCAAAGGCAGCCCAATCAATCTGGAAAAAATTGGCAATTTTTAATTCAAACATTTCTAAAAAGAGTTTTTGGGCCGTAATTTTTAAATTCTAAATCTTACCACGTGGGAAGAAAATTTCTTGTCGAATTCTCTGAAAGCGATGAAATAAGCTAATCCAGGTTCACTGCTCACTGCAACTTGTAGCCTGGGGGCATCTTCTTTGCGACGATAGAGAACTTCGGCTGATGTGAAGTTGAAGTAGCCGTACTTCTTCGGCTTGACGATGACGGTGTGGCTCACGTTAGTAAGTGGAGGAACTCTGTCGATTCTGGCGTTCAATTCTCCGCTCACGTGGATGAAATTATCAGCAGGGAACGAGTTGTCAGTGATTTCCACTTCCAAGGCAGCCTCGTTGCCAACATTGTAAACAGTGTACTATAAACAGAAATAGACTTTCATTAAATTTTAATCTTCACAAAAATTTAACCATGTCGTAACAGATTTAAAACCCTGCACTTTGAAACTCAAGGAGAAAGGAAGAAACGTTTCTTAAACTATCTTTTATATGTTAACTTTACCTTGACGACAACATCCATACTTTCAACAAGGTATTTGTTATGAATGTGCTTAGCAATCAGCAATCTTGCACCTTCTGGTTCTGGCACTTCGTCTTCTGCGAAGGCAGTGGCCAACACAGTTAAGATGACCGTAAAAACTATGAGGTACTTCATTCTGAAACAAAAAAATAAAATAAAAAATAAGCGAAACTTATTTGTCACGCAAAACCAATACCTTCTCATTTGAGATGAGAATGTAAAAAGGAAAATTAGTATCATAATAAATAAAAAATGCTCAATTACTTTATGAACATAATGCTCAAAACAAAACCACCTGTTGTATAATTAAAAAGTAAAAACTTAATATATATAAATAAATAAAAAAAAACTTATTCTTACTCACATTTTCTCTTATTTTATACATACATTATTTCGAATCATATTATCTTAACAATTTTCACATCATTAATATAATTTTTACAAAAAAACAAACAACAAACGTACGAATCGATCTCAAACTTTATAATCACATAAAATGATCTTGATCATATCTTTAATAATACTTAGATTATAATTTAATCGTATGGCACATTCAAAATCAACAATATAGCTATAATAAGAACTGAAAGGTGTCCAACCTGTCAGTCCCCGATAAGTTTAAATACTCCAAAAATAATGAAAACAACCGAAAAGCGTTTAAATTTGCAACTGATCATAAATGTACTAAACTTTTAAATCAAAATACTCACTTATCGAGAAAGGTGTAATTTATAATAAAGATTTAAAACCAGATCGTATGGTGATGTTCCATAAATTGCTTTTACTCCATCATTCAGAAACCGACATTAATTTACAGTTAAAAATGTCTTACTCGTGAAAAAAAGCATATAAAAGGTAGAAAGTGGACAATTATTAATGAAAATTGAATGTTTTACCTGTCGATAAATGAATAAATTGCCTATGGAACCATAAAACTACTATATATTTCACAATATAACCGGGACAGCACGACTAATCATGTGGCGAACTGTGAAAAAGTCAGACGTCACCTCAGACAAATCCCTGCTGCCAAGTGCCAACAGCGCCGCGTTTTCGCGTTTTCCCTGCCACGTCTGGAGATCTCTTGACTGGTCATTTCCGGTTCGCAAGCACTGGAAATCCAGTGCTCTCAAACGGGGCGCCAGCGCGCGCATAATTTTCGGCTTACAGTTGAAGAAATTCTCCCATTGGTCAAAATTTTACGCGCGCGATTCAAAATGGAATTAATTTAATTCCATTTTGAATCGCGCGCGTAAAATTTTGACCAATGGGAGAATTTCTTCAACTGTAAGCCGAAAATTATGCGCGCGCTGGCGCCCCGTTTGAGAGAATGAGAGCACTGCGGAAATCAGCTGAGAGATTTGGAAATTTGGACAAACAGGACAAACATACACAAACTTTAACAAACCACCTGAAACCGCCAAAATGGAGCACAAACGTCAAATTTAAGTGAATTTCCACAATAAAAAGAAAGAAATATCGCAATGTCGTTTGATTATCTAAGTACTTTGAAAAATTTTGTTTTAAAGTTGGGTTATGTTTGAACTGCAATGTTCTATAGAAGTTCTGTAAAATTGTGGAGAATGACAGTGATGACAGTTGCTTGTTTTTTCATTGAAATTTCGAAATAAGAGTAAAAAGTATGTACGATAGGTGATTGTGGGCAAAAAGTGGCAAAAAGTATTTGGATTTATACTTCAAGTCAAAAAATTGATGATAATGGCTGCTAAAATCTACCAACCAGACCAAGAACTGGAAACTAAGGTTAAAAAAGGTTAGTTTCCTTATCAGCTGTCAAAAATTAATTATTAATTTAAATTTATTTCTGTATCTTCTCTTATTTATTTTTTTTTATTTTCAGTTTATAATTTTTGTTGAGGAAGAACATTTGAAAAAACTCAAAATTTAAGAGAAAAAAATAATTACAATTTTTTTGCAGCCACAGAGCGGATTTCCGAAAACATGCATATAGTGGCAAATGAACCATCCCTCGCATTTTACAGATTACAAGAACATGTAAGGAAAGCTCTTCCACCAATGGTTGAAAAACGAGTGGAAGTTCTTGCCCTCGGAAATCAACTACAGGGTCGATGTTACGACGTTGAATACGCAGTGAGTGCAATAAAAAATGTGAAAGGCGCAGACAAGAGTTTCGACAACACGATTGAATTCATAAAGAATTCCATGTTCTACAAGCAACAATTAAAATATGAGGAACAGCGAAAGCAACAATTAAAATCTGAGGAACAGCGGAGGAGCAAAAAAGACGCAAACAGGGACTCAGGACCTTTTATGAAAAGGCTGTCTGCACATATTCCAACTTTGCCGGATGAAATATCTGATGCTGTTAGAGAAGGTGTAAATAGGGTTGAATCCATTATGAATCATGCTATGCATTCAAGTGATTCGCAGAAGGCGAATACTGCACATAATTAAATTATGTATTGTATAAATATAAATGGGACTATTCAGTGATATTGTTTAAATGCTTTGATATTACGTAATAGGAATTTTTTTGGAAATGAGTTAGATTTATTCGATTAGTGTAAATATGTAGAGCGATGTCCAAACTCGTAAGATCACCTTTCTATTATTATATGGATTGATTGTAATTTATGAATTATGGGTGTATGAAATTAATGTAAATGTGTTACAGAGTTACGAAAAGTATTAAATCTTGTTAAAACTTTTAAAATTGCGAAGTACGTTTTTCGTTAATTCTACATCCTTAGATCATCTAATATTTAGATACTTGTTTAAGGTTTAATTTCAAAAAAAAAGCTTATTATTTTTAAACACTTTTTCTTTTAAATTAAATGATTAGAATCTAAAAGCACTTAAAGATTTGAAATACTTTACTAAGAAGTTTCGTGTGTGCTTTACATATTTAAAAAATATCTATAGTATGATACTATGCGTGCGCAACATTCAAACTTCGCAGTGTAGATTCGATTCCAGTTTGCACTTTGCAGAGCCGCTTGTTTGCTTGCATTGCACAAGCTCTAAAGGCTGGAGTTTTAAAGTAGTTTCCAGTCAAGTGTCCTAATTTTTCCCCATCAGATCAATTGAAAAATACAGTTTTGAATTTATTCTTTTCAAATTCATAACAAATTCTGTCAAAATGGGAAGCGATAAAACAGTTCCTAACGGCATCAAATTTCTTATCGGCGGGACTTCAGGGTTAGTAAAAATAATTATGATCCATAATTATTTTATACATATTAAGCGAATTCGAAAAAAACTACGACGGTTAATAAAATTCTACTGAAAAAGCTCTAGCTCCTCATTTTCTAATAGCTTTCTACAAATATTTACCGAAAATCGAAATCTAACCTTGCACTTATAAAAGTGCGGTCAACGTCAACATTGTTGGCACGATTATACGATTGTTGGCATTGCTGGCCTATCATTATTGTTGTCTGCTTCTTTTTTTTTAGAGCTAAGGAAATTTATTCAGTGGTTGAACTTTGCAGCCTTGAGTGCAATAAACCTTAATCGATTCTAATAAAGAGAAGTTCTTGATCAACATTCACCGAAAAAGAAAGGTCAAAAGGTCTAGGATTCATAAAAAGTATAATGATATTTACATATGTGATTTCCTTTAAATTTCTATTGCACATCTGAGTTTTATGAATTCAGCTTTTCAAAGAATCTTCGCTAGGAAATTAATGTGTGACATGCTTGTGATGAAATATTTCGATTTTATTTCGTTAGAAGATTACACTAAAAATATATAGATTTGTATGTGACAGCTTTCTACGCGCGCGATCTTAACTTGTTCTTATTTTAGCCGGTAGCACATAGTCAAGGTCTTTGTATACCTGCCATATGATATTTACCATTTGTTTTTGAAAGTTCATTTACTCTCCTTGAATGCAAAACGGGATATTTGTCTTTTCAATAATAATATGATGAGAATAATGATTCTTTGACGTCAATCGCGAAAAATGATTTTAAATTTCTGTCTTTTCAGTTTTTAGGCAAAGTATTCGATTTCAAATTTAAGTTTTTTTGTTCTGAATTAATTTTAATTAATACCTTAATACACTTAACTAATAAAAGAATTATGAATAATGTATTATTCACCTTTGATTTAGAATGGCAGCAACATGTTTCGTGCAACCACTCGACTTGATCAAAAATCGAATGCAATTGAGCGGAACAAAAACTTCAACAGTTAGTGTAATTTCAAATATCGTGAAAAATGAAGGGCTTTTTGCTATGTATTCAGGCCTCTCAGCTGGTCTTATGAGACAAGCTACATATACAACTACCAGGCTTGGAATATACACTTGGCTCTTTGAAATTGCTTCGTAAGTAATATTACATTCACCAAGATCAACTTTTAAAACCTATAGATTTTCGAACATGAAATTTTTCAATTTTAACTAAAATTTCTAGTGAAAATGAATTAAAATTGCCTTCTACGAAAAAATTTTTCTTCTTATAGTACGTATAAGAGTAAAGTTTATTTTAGTACTTTATATTTTCAACTAGTCGCTGAAAAATAAGACCTATAATTAAAAATCGATACAAAGAGCTGCTTTTTATTTTTATATAGAAAGGATAAGCAACCGAATTTTCTGACGAAAGCCGGTTTAGGAATGGCAGCAGGCTGCGTTGGTGCATTTGTAGGAACACCTGCGGAAGTCGCTTTGATTAGAATGACTGCAGATGGCAGATTACCTCTCGGTAATTTATTTTAACTATTTAATTTAATTTCAAGAGTTTCAGACTTTTTTTTAGAAAATTTCTATTAGTAAGAATCTAATATATGTATAGAACCAAGTTATCGAACTAGTTTATTTATGTAGCTGAAAGGCGCAATTACAAAAACGTCTTCCACGCACTTATACGAATTACGAGAGAGGAAGGAATCCTTACATTATGGCGAGGAGCAATTCCTACAATGGGGAGAGCAATGGTAGTAAACGCTGCTCAATTAGCATCATATTCTCAAGCCAAGGAGGCCCTTCTCGATACTGGTATGTGAAAAATACTCTATTGACTGTTTCATTTTTAAAGATCAATCCCTAGATGTTTCTTATTTTATATTTAAATTTTAGGATACTTTGAAGAGAATATAACTCTACATTTCGCTGCCTCAATGATTTCTGGATTGGTGACAACTGCCGCTTCGATGCCTGTCGACATCGCAAAAACTAGGTAAATGAAAAAGCCAACTTAAAGAACGAGTTAAAAAATATTTTAAATAATAAAGTGCGTGAAAATACAAGTGCATATTTTATTCTTTTCAGAATTCAAAATATGAAGATGATAGATGGTAAGCCTGAATTCAAGGGCACAATAGACGTCTTAACGAAAGTCGTACGAAATGAAGGACTTTTTGCCTTATGGAAAGGTTTCTTCCCCTATTATGCTCGACTCGGCCCACATACTGTCCTAACATTTATCTTCCTCGAACAAATGACGTCTACCTATAAACAACACTTTGCATGATAAGCAAACACGAACTAATCGCCTTCCAAGTGCAAATTCTACAATTATACCTAATTTTTAACACGAGAGTATATATTTCCTAAAAGTAGCATCATTCAAATATTCGCATTTTAATTTCTTTATTAGTTAAAATGCAAAACTGCTGGGTTCTCTTCTGAGCCAAAATATGAACAATACATTCTGTATACATTCTTCTCGATTTAGAATGTCGTCTGGAACGACTATAGCTATATTGTTGTTAATTGACTAAGAAAAGGATTTCTTCGTCCTTGTGCAATGTCTATACATGATTGTCAAATATGTAATGTAATATAATTGCTCCTGAGTGCAATGCACTTTATTATCTACTGCTTGTTACTATTTATGTATGTATATGTGCAATGTTACTGTTATCATTCCCTCGAGAACTGCTAGTCAGGGACAATTTGAAGATGTAGATACCATAAAGTGTAAAATTAGAAGCAGTGTTCCATCCTCTATTTTTTTATGTATTTACGGAGAAATAAAGAAAAATTCGAATTTATTTAAAACGATTTCTACATTATTTCTCATTCGAAAATATTTATAACATTATTTCAAATTAATTTAAAAACTAAAGTCTTATATTTTTCATCAAGTATTTGGCTTACACTAATTATGTACAAGTCTTTTGTTTTTGTTACATATCATAGTATCTTTTAAAATTACTTTTCAGTAACTTGTTTCTACTTTCAAGGTTGAAACAAGCTTATGTGAACTCTCGTCTTGAAGGAGATTCTTTTTCAAATCTTTTATGGCTGTCTCAACCTTTCGTAATTTTAGCCTCGTTTGCTTAAGTGTTACTTTCAAACGTTCTATTTTCGTTTTCCGTTTAGCCAATTCTTGTTGTGCGCTTTCCCAATATCGCTTTCCACCTCCAGGTGCTGATGTTATTTTCTCCCATGTGAGATTTAATTTAACCCTTTTCGGAATAACTTCTGATTTCTTTAATCTACACAGTATCAAAATTACAGTAGATATTATATATTAATTTACAGCATAAAAATACATAATATTATGTTACTCACTTAGTGGAATCTATAGATTTCAATCTTCTTTTTCTCTTGTACACAGCGCTTGCTGGACTTCCACCTGCATTCAAAACAGCTTCTTCAGAATCTCCCATCTGACAGTTATTAATAACTTCATCTAAAGTTTGGTTAACAGAAGATTTGTGCAGTTTATTAAGCATTTCGGTTTCTTCTAAACTTTCTTGAAAATATAAAGAGGGAATGGCATCCTCTTTTATACGCCGCATGCCATAAACCAATCCATATCGAAAACAGTCCTCCATAAAATGAAGGGAACACACTGTGGACCCTTTTACTGGGGGTGGATCATTTTTTCCTATTATCTTCAACCATTTTTGCTTCAATTCTTCGTCCGCGGGAAACCTTCAATAGTTATGTTGTTGTTAAACTGATACAAAACAAAACCTTTGTATATAGGTTAGAAAAATCAAATATGATGTATATGATACAATTTCGTAAATAAATGTTAAACACTAAATTCTTAATTATATAAAGCAACTAC
>CAJFCP010000088.1:2687025-2710032 GCA_904066005.1 Synergus itoensis
CCTACTTCATCCTTTCTCTTTCTATCCAGACCACGTTCCCACTTATAGGCATGCCTCCTCTATCTATAATATCTCTATGGTTTTAACTGGTTTTTTTTTAACAACAGCTACAACAGACAACAGCAGCAACAGTATAGAGGCTGTATTGAGGCAGATCGCTCTCAAAATACATAAACGATTGAACCACTTTTCACTTGAACATTTGTAATGATATGCAATTTTTTTAAAGAGGATCCAAGTGAAAAAATTGAAAAAAGTACACCAAAACCTCTATTCTACGGTCTCGTTCTATGATGAGGGCGCCACGAGCAGCCACAAGCTTGACAGTGTCGTAGCCAAAAAGCGGGCGGTACCCTAAATGCGCAATTTCGTTATTCTTTCCATTTCTTTCAGTTTCGTAAAGTATATTTTATATTAACAGAACAGTAATTTAATTATTTTTAGACTTACTCCGAATTAATTTTGGTCTAGTTTTTTAAGTTATAAAGCAATTATTTATCGTAAACAAAAGAAAAGTATTTTTATCATTTTAAACTGCGCGCGAGAAGTAACCAATCAGACGTCATGTGCTACGCATGCGCAGTACCGCGTGGAGCCCCCGTTGGAACACGGTTGATACGGCCCTAATTGACCACATGTCGATTCTGAAATCGATTCACAGCAACTTCATAGCATGCCCGAAAAAGCCAACCCGCCAACCTAACATTTTATAGGTTAGGTATCTTATAAAAACACGCGGGATAACGAATAAAACATGAAATTATAAACAATGATATATGTTTTATTGATTTATTAAGAAGATTTCAACAAAAAAGGGCCAAGGAAAATAATGTTATGTCGAAAAAGAAGAAAGTTTGGGGGGAAGATGGCTTTGAAAGTTGGGTAAGTCTACTTTTTACTATACTGTCATGTACTTTACTTTTTTACTATCTAATTTTTTTGCGTTTCTAAAATTATTTAAAAACAATAATAAATTATTAGTCTATCTCCAAAAACAATTTGATTTACTTAAAACATTTCATTGTTTTTTTTTAGGGTGGGTACATGGCAGCAAAGAAAGCCAAACTCGAGGAACAGTTTCTCGAGGAAGCAAAGGCTGAATTTCAAGATATTTCAAAGTTATTTCAGGGTATAGCAATATTCGTAAATGGCTATACGGATCCGACAGCTGACGAATTAAGACGTTTGATGATGGAACACGGAGGAGTTTATCATCATTATCTACGCCCTCGTCAGACAACTCACATGATTGCCTCCAACCTTCCATACTCGAAAATAGTCATGTATATGAAAAGTAAACACCCCTTACCTCTCTGTAAACCTTCCTGGATCACCGACAGTATCAAAGCGGGCAAACTTTTAGACTATCGAAAATATTTACTCTATTCCCAATGCACAAAAACACAACCGCATTTATTGAATATTTTTAAATCAACGACAACGAAATCTAATCAGAATAGTTCCACTCTTGATGATTCTGAATCTTCGAAAACTTATTCTCTTTTACAAAATGACCTTGATTCACCAAAATTTTTAAATAAAAATTCTACAGTTTCTAAATCACCTGCCGTGCCTTCAACTTCGAAGAGTAATTGTACTCCTCTGAATATTTCGCAGAGCAGATACCCATCGGAAAAATCTTTTTTGATGCAGAATGATTCAGTTAATCAATCTTGGCGAACTTCGGCACCGAAAGTTAGTCCTGACAATCAAATTAGCATAATTTCTTCAAAATTGGAAACCCCTAAATTGAGAGCTTCAATAACTAAACTTTCCGAAGAAGATTCTGAAACATTGCATAAATCTAATGAAAACAATCTTCCTGAAGTTTCGAAGCCTGTAATAAATGACAGCAGAAATGCTGCAAAAATCTGGAATAACGATAAAAGCAAATCGAGCTACTCTAATTGCTCTAAGAACTCTAATTTTATATCAGAATTTTACAGCAATTCTCGATTACATCACATTGCTACGATGGGAGCGACATTTAAAGATTATATAAATCAACTTCGAGAAAAAAACAACGGAAAGTTTCCAGGACTCGATCGATTAATTTTGGAAAGTAAATTTAACCGACCAGGACCTTCGACTAAAAATGATTCGGATTCCGACGAAGATATATTTACAGTCGATTCGAGTCCGAATGAAATGATACCAGAAAATGTTATAATGCACATAGACATGGATTGTTTTTTCGTTTCAGTTGGCATTAGAAATCGTCCTGAATTAAAAGGTTTACCAGTGGCTGTGACACATGCAAAAGGTAATAAACCGTCTAGTAGCACAGACCTAAATCAAAAAGGTTCTTATTCAGAAATAGCTTCTTGCTCTTATGAAGCCAGAAAACTAGGTTTGAAGAATGGAATGTTTCTCGGACAAGCTTTGAAACTCTGTCCTAATCTGAAAACTATAAAGTATGATTTTGATGAATACAAGGAAGTTTCATATACGCTTTACGATACAGTAGCTTCTTACACTCTGGACATCGAGGCTGTGAGTTGCGATGAAATGTACGCAGATATCTCAAAAATTCTCTCAAAAACAGGTCTCACGCCTTTAGAATTTGCGGATGTTCTCAGAAAAGAGATTAAGGAAAAAACAGGGTGTCCTGTTTCTACAGGATTCGGAAGTAACAAATTGCAGGCGAGACTCGCTACCAAGAAGGCGAAGCCTGATGGGAAACATTATTTGAAGGATGAGGCTGTCATAAACTATATAGGAACCCTGAATGCCAAGGATTTGCCAGGTAGATTCTGTATTCTCTACAGGACCTAATTAGTTTCCACTTCTAAATCCTTGCATTTTTATTAATTAAACAATTTTTTTTCCAGGTGTTGGATATTCAACAACGAGTAAATTGAACGCCTTGAACATTTACACTTGTGCTGAATTACAAAAAATTCAACTCCCTGTTTTACAAAAAGAGTTTGGAAAAAAAACAGGGGAATTATTGTACAATATGTGTAGAGGAATCGATAATTCAAAATTAAGTCTGGAACATGTGAGAAAGTCTATTTCTGCCGAAGTAAATTATGGAATCCGTTTCAAGAATCATATGGATGCTGAAGAGTTTTTAAAAAAACTGTCAGCGGAAGTTTGCACTCGTCTAAAGAAAACAAATGCGAAAGGCAGATGTATCACTTTAAAGCTGATGGTGCGTGCCAAAGAAGCGCCAAAAGAAGCTGTCAAGTTCATGGGCCACGGTCACTGCGATTACTTCACGAGATCGAAGAACTGCTTAACTGCCATTGATGAACTTTCAATAATCACCAAGTAATTTTAAATTTTGTTTCTGTATTGAGTTCAAATTTTATTTTTACTTTTTCTATCAAAATTAGCTAACATGTATCTTTATATTTTTCAGAGAAATCCTTATCCTGTGGAATCAAGCGCAGCAAGTCCCAGAGGATGTTCGAGGCATAGGGATTCAAATTTCAAGACTTGAATTTCTGAAAAATAAATTAGACACTGGAATTTTGTTGAAATTTATCAATAAAGCTAAGCAGACAAATTTGGAACCAAAAGCAGAGTCCTCGAAAACCCCAAATAAGAATTTATATTCGAGAAACGAAAATTCGAAAGAGAAACGCAATTCTGAAATTACTAGCTTTAAATTATTCCCTAAAAAAACAAACTTTGCTTCGTTCTCAGATAATAAATTAATTTTGCCGTCGCAAGATATCGAGGATTCGATTTTAAATGAATTGCCAGAGGATATAAGGAATGAAATCCTCGTTAATAAGAGACTCAAATCCAAACGCGAGACTCCCAAGAAAGAAAGCACTCGAAGTTCTTTGAAATCAATTCAGACTAAGCAGGAATCTTTCTTCCAAGAGAAAAAACCTAACATTGTAAAGGGAAAAGCAAAATTACCTCCTATGCAGGAAATAGATATGGCTGTCCTAGTAGAACTACCTGAAGATATTAGAAATGAAATTTTAAATGAATACAAGGCAAATTCTGAACATTCTGCAGGTGCTCCAGCAAACAATGAAAAAAATACACGTGACAAAAATACAGAAATCAAACTTGACGAAAAAATAGAAGCTAAGCCTGACAAATCAAATGCAGATCTGAACCATTTGACTGATGAAAAAGAAGTTTCATTTTCTCAAGTGGACCCTGAATTTTTAGCAGCTTTGCCAGAAGATATGAGGAACGATGTACAAATGTACTGTATGGTGAAAAAGCAAGAGAGAAATAATGCAGAGAAGAAAAAAGCAATGGCCACAAAATCTAATGGTATCTCAGACGGATGGTCTATGTTCAAGCAATTAACAAGTTCGAAAATTATAAAGCCAAAATCAACAAGAGGTCGAAAGCCAAAAAGCATTCTTGGGAGAAATAATGCAGTAGCAACGCGGGTGAAAGAAGTTGAACGAGATAAAAATAAGCTTGAGATAATCAAACAATTGAGTAAAGAATTACGTAAAGAAGAAAATAAACAAATGGAAAAACAGGCGAACGAGGAAAAGGAAATAGCTAAAATTATTTCACACATGAGATGTTTTTCTGTCGAGGGTTTAAAAAATAGAGGACAAGAAAAAGCACTGAGCACTCTTGTAAAATGCATGTTTGATCTCTCAATTGATCAGGTACGAATCTTAAATGAAGTTTTTCAATTGAGCTTTTTGTAATATTAATAATAAGTTTTATTGTTGCTATCTACACATGCTTTAATTAATAGTATTTTAAAGCTATTTTGTAATTAACTTTTTAATTGAAGAGTATTTTCTTCACACGTAACGCGATCTAAAAAATATGTAAGACATAGGCAAACGTAATCCATAAAAAAATTAAAATTGCAGATAAAAGTGCAAATACAAAATTGGGTTTTCAATTCGGAGACTGTCAACGAAATAGACATTTTATCGCTAGCCACATATCTGAGCATGCTTCCGAGAAAAAGACTCATCGAAGAACTACACGTTTTAATGAAAAGCATGCACAGGTGAGACAATATGAGAATAAAAAAAGCAAGAATCCGAATGTAATTTTAATATTATTTTTTCAAATTCAAAGTAACAGTTGAAAAACAACAAATTGAAAATAAATTAAAAACATCGATTAATGCATCATAATTTCATTCCGATTCTAGTTTAAAAAACTGATGATGCAACGGAAGTTGAGTAAAAAAACACTCATAGAGGTTGAAGGACAAATGTCGCTTTTACTTATTCACGATTTTGTAATGAAACAAAATGGTATCATGATCAAATTACATCGATTCGCTACATGTTTGTTTGTTTTTTTTCTGTTTAGATATATAACAAAATCTGGAAGTTGCATTTGGCATGAGACATACAAAAAAATAGTGAAGTATGTTCAACATTATATGCAGGTCGAGTACAACAGCGATCTAATGGTACCATCGATCGGATGCAATCTTCACAAGTGCAGGAGTGACGATGTACTATAACTTTTTTTTTCGAGATAGAATAAATTAACATTTTTTTACAATTTCTCTAATAAAAATGAATATATTTACAAGCAAACATGATACACTTACCTGTCACTTTTCATTGAACACAATACCACCGGATTTGCCTTTTCTTTTTTCAGAGAGCGTAATGACGTACAATTGTGTTAGTGCATTAATTTCAGTTAAAATGTATCTTGAATTATAAGATCGATATAAATCGGTAAGAATTTAATATATATATATATATATATATATATATATATATATATATATATATATATATATATATTTTTTTTTCTTAAATAGTTTTTTTTTCACTTTTCGTAGTCGTTACGCGCGAGGGTGGTGAAAAAATATAAACGGATGAGTCGGGCATGAATTTTTAATGAGTATTCACTACTCCCATTCGGTGGTGCCTGGTGGTTTCGACGTTAAATCATACAGCACGCGAGAAATGCCTGGTACTGATGATATCTGAATCACCATCTTCTTCACCACCTGTAAACATTTAAATTTTACTTTGACTGTTAGCTAGAAAAATAGAGATCATATTTAAGTTTAGTATTTAGTAAAAACATTTCAAATTAAAATTAGTGGCGATGGGTCACTTACTTCTAACGGTATATTCTTTCCAGGAATTCCTGGAGTGCCTGTCATGAAATCACGGGAACAAAACGGCCTAAGAACTACCGAGCGCTGACATGAGGGCGCTCTGATTGCAGCGTCTCGGTCGAAGTGCACAGGAATAAGAACTATCGGCATTTGACTTATAGTCCCCATACAACCATTTGGGGACAAATTCTGATTAGCCAGATGATCAGCCTGCCTCAATGTCGCTATTACATTTGAAGTGAGGTGTGTCGGTGTGATATCCGTAATCGGGTGCTGAACTATTGGTCCGAAAATGTAGCAGACACGATTCACATTGTGACAAACTCGTGGAATCAACCTCGCCAAGAACAACAAATCATCCCAGTCAACTACTTCCTCACCACTCTCTTCAGTCGAAAGTCCCACCACATAACTATAACTACGACGATCGCCCTGTTAAAAATATTAAGAATGTAGAAACAGGACTTAATGATACATTTGAACAGTCACATTACTTGAAAATAATAAATTAGGTATCTTTGAAATAGGTTAATTTTAATTACTTGGACTCCCACACTACGAATCGGCAGAAGTGTAGCTGTAATATGACGATTACTCGAAACTCTTCGTAAATGCTGTCGTTCACTTTCACTAGTCGCTCCCTCGACGCGATTCAGCAAAGCATGTTTCTTTTGAAGCATCTGTTCATATTCTGCCATTATTTTTACTATGACCTGAAATTGTATTTTCAATTGTTTAAAACTTTACATTCATCTTTTAAGGACTTAAATTTTTCAACTTTTTAGCGATTTTACCTGTGTCTCAGAGAAATCCTTATCCATGTAAGGTTCATCCGCGCACAAAATGCGAATGGCAAGCCCGGGGCCGGGGAAAGGCTGACGGGCAACTAAAGACGCGGGTAATTTCAGGTCACGCCCTAATTGCCTTACTTCGTCTTTATGAAAGTCCATAAGAGGCTCCACCACTCGTCCTTGTGACCTTAATGCTCTCACTAATTCACTATCGTTGTGGTGTGTTTTTATCGCATCTGCTTTTCCTGCAAACATTAAAAATACAAAAGTTAATAATAATTCACTAAGTAAAATTTATCATTTAAACTAGGAATAAGTTATAGAACTCACCGCTGGCTAAAGCACTGGCACTTTCTATGAGATCAGGCCTAAGTGTGCCTTGGCCAAGAAACACTTCTTCAGGTTTCAAGCCCATTTCAGTCATAGCGTCGTTAGCTACTCGTACAAAAACATCGCCTATGATTTTCCGCTTCTCCTCTGGATTCGTTGTATGACACAACATTTTGGTCATTCGAAAGGGTGGGCCTATTCCTGTTGCGGTGATTCCTTTACTATTTATAACGTTAGTATTAGCCATTACTGGAACGTTATCAGAGGGCATTGTCGTCGAACCTTGCATAAAATTGTGCGCAGCGTTCACTACCCTTAGCTTAATACCAATATTAGCTAAACTCTGTCTGACGAGTGGAGTTTCATTTTTGCGCATGAAGCCATTGTTGATGTGAAGTGCAATAACCTGTTCTTTATTCAATGCCTTGTGCAAAAGCGCAGCACACACAGTCGAGTCCACACCGCCACTTACCAGCAACTGGAATAAACATTTCAAGAATATTATTTATCCCTAAACCCTTTTAACATATATTACATTTATTCATTTTTTTAATGGTACAAGTCATTCAAAATCAACTTACTAGAACTTTGTTGTTGCCTACAGTTTCTCTGATGTACTGAATGCATTGTGCCTCCCGACCTTGTAACGTGAAGTTTCCCGTTAGACCAGCAATACCAAACAGAAAATTATGCAACATCGTCTTCCCATTAGGTGTGAGATCGACCTCGGGGTGGAATTGCACGCCGTACAAATTCATTTTGTCGTTCGTTATACCCGCTATGAAATTCGACGATTTGGCAGTAGTACGAAAGCAATCGGCTACCCTGTCTATACTATCTCCATGAGTTAGAAGTACTATTTGATCTTTTTCCAAGCCCCTAAAGAAATTAGAATAAATTAAAATCAAAGTACCATTTCCCAGTAGCAAATTAAAAATGGTAATGTCTCAAATTCATCCTTACTTAAAAAGAAGGCACTTCGGGTCAATTTCAATAGGAAATTGCCCATCCTCTCGACCTTCCTTTCTGATTACAGTACCGCCGAATTCCTTGTTCATCATTTGCATTCCGTAACAAATTCCTAAAACGGGAATTCCTATTCGAAAGATATCGGCATCATATCGAGGAGCGTCTTCAGCATAGACGGAACTAGGACCCCCCGAAATGATGATGGCTCTAGAAAAAGGGAGGAATACGATAATTTAGAAGAAAGATTAAGCAAATTTTTAGAGAATAATTTGAAATAAGCAATGAGTATATCGTGAATGAATGAAATTTGTAATGCAAATTTTGGTTACTTGTAGCCCTTTTCCTTCAGTGTAAATGCAGGTGTGTCCAGGGGCATAATTTCGCTGTGAACATTGAGCTCACGTACTTTTCGATCTATCAATTTTCCATACTGAGCACCTGCATCGAGAATTGCCACTCGCTCTTCTGCACCGACGAGGCTCATCACCGCGTCTTCATCTCCGTTGTTCCTCTCTGTGCGAAACATTTCGTCCGCACTTGATTCCATTTTAGTCTTCGGTCTATTCCTCTGGCTACTATTAATCGCCCAGCAACACTGAAATTTAATTTAATTAGAAATTAATTAGTTTCGCGGTAAATTTTTATTGTTATTCTATCATTTCTCACTGGATACCAATTATTATTGAACTGTTCTTTGTAGCAGGATTTTTTAAAGTCACAAACAATCTTTCATTAAAACCTATTTGTTCCGAATTTTGAGAATTTATTCAAGAAATTTAAACTTCAAAGCGAAAATTTTTGAGAGGAATTGTTGATAGATTAGATAGTGTAATGAAGAAACTGTGTTTATCAATAGGAATAATATGAATATCTATAAAATTTGTTTGTATGGTTTTGTAATAATATCTCGTAGGTTATCAAGTGGATTAAATTGCAAGCGATTTACTTAAGTACAAACAAACAGATATCAAGAAAAGCATCTACTATAGTATCACGTTCCTAAAATATCCTATATCATTGCTCACGTAATTTTCTTTATAAATTTAAAATTACAGAATGTGTTGAATATTTGATTACAAAAAAAAAAAAATTTCAAAAAAAGAAGGAAGAAAATAACATTTTTCCAGACATAAAACTTATGTTGCTTCAGAAAAATAACAATGTACTAATGGAAATTGTACCCGAAAACTTAGTCAAAGGTGGATTTCTAAATACATAAGTATATTTATTTATTTATATATAATCCAATTATAAACATTAAATATTACAGGGATATTTATGATTGAAAAAGTCTTCTAATTTGTTGAGGTCAAGTATAGCCTGGTAAAAACTATTCACAAACACGTATTTTTTAAAAACATTTCCCTAAGTATTTTAAAGACAATGAAATAATATGAAGTTTGTTAATTAAAGAGTCATTCTGATCTTAAGCTCCAAAAAATTACTTTAATATACTTGTAAATAATTTTTTATATTTCTCTAACTCAGAAATATTTTTCTGCGTAAACAAGAAATGAATTTAAAGATACTATATCATTAAAATTATGTAGGTATTATAATTAGTCAAAAATGCATATTTTCTTGAATCAATTATAAAAACAAATGAAAGGAAAATAAAGCTGAAGGAGCAAACAATATTGACATTAAAAGTTAACGTCAATTAAAAGACGAGTTAGATTTCATTAAATCTTAATTAAAAATAATTACATTTACATCCTTCTGGTGTAAACTCAAAGGTTGATGTTACATATGTAAGTGGATAAAAATTATGTAAATAGCTGCGAATTGATAAATTAAATTAGAATAAAATAAAATTAATATATATTTTAGAATCGTGTTTGTTTTTTGTACCTGGTGACTGTTACTTATCACATGAAAAAGACCAATAAAAACGATGAAAATATCTCTAAAATCAACATGCAACAAAACTTCTTTACAAAGACTCAAAAAATCTTCCGGAATTCTAATTACAGTAATTACTCCGCACGTTTCTTGGACAAGACGCCTCATTAGAAAATCGTGTAAGGTTATGCTCAGAAGTGACACTACTGTGTCCTTTATAAAAGAAAAACACGCAGTTTCAAGAGCAGAAATGAAAAATTATATAAATAAAGCGACGTGTGTTGTTGTACCTAGCGGATTGAATCCTGAATTTCAATTGGCTTCTAAAATTAAATAGGCCGAGATACACTAAGTAGCAGGGCTGAAAACGTCACTGACTGAAAATTGTCAAGGCACCGATGACACTTCGAGACTCGTTGAAAGTTTTTTTCTTGATTCGCGATTTCCATAGATGCTTTGTATCCCTGGGACTGCATTTTTGTGCACTGCGGAAAATCGAGAAAATTTGCAAGGGACAAAGTATAGTTGTGGGATGAAAGTGTGCCACAAGCTCAGGTATATTGATAATGAGTCTAGAATGCACAAAAGTATTTTGGTGTAATCGTTTTCGTTCACCATGAACGGATATAAGGGATTAAATTAGCGCTGGAGTCGATTCACTTTTTAGCCATGTGAGATTGAGGTGATATGTAAAATTCTATGGCTGAGAAATAAATCACCGGCCGTAAGTTGGCGAGCACGTTCTTAGGAGAAACATCTGAACAGCGTTCAAACAGTCAGAATGTCGGTTTGTAAATTGAGAGAGAATGATTAGCTGCAATCACTCACCGAATCAAATCAGTTGGGCTGCACCTCACGCACAAGCCGCTGAACGAAGTAAAACTAATTATGGGAAAACAGAGGGTGCACAAACTGGATAAGGCGGCCATTCATTCACGACAGTGCCAATGAATACCTCAGTGATAAGAGAAGGTCGACTTCGTTTTCTGTTCTGGCGCGAAATGACGCCATGATGGCGCTGCAGAGGTATTTTACCTTTACCGACAAAGCAATCAGTGACCCCACCTTTCTAATTAAAATATGTATTTTATTTTCTCGTGTAGTTATTTCATTGATCGTTTTTTATACAGGAAATTATAATTGATGTGAGTTCTGTATAAGAGAAAAAAGGAATCTATTAGTTTGGTTCTTTTTTTAAGCAGAAGAATGAAAATTTTTAATATTAAAAATAAAATTCAAATTTCGCGAGCACAAAAACTTTAGGTGTCGGTAGTACAGAGTTGCCAATTTTTAATTACACTCGAGTCTCCCAAATCTCAACTTCCCAAATCTCAAGTTCTCCCAAATCTCAAGTCAAGTTTCTCTCAAATGTCAAGTCCGTCTTTCCGAAGAATCACCTAATAACCATTGCGCAGGCGTACACGCATGCGCAGTGGGGCTGTTTGGAAATTTGAGGACTTGACATTTGGGAGAACGTCTGGCCAAAATTTCTTGACATTTGGGAGACTCGAGTGTATTTTGTTCAACTTTTTATTAGATTTGTGTAAAATTTGTTTGTATTAAATTTGATTAAATGCAGTTAACTGAACC
This sequence comes from Synergus itoensis, assembly GCA_904066005.1. Taxonomy (NCBI): domain Eukaryota; kingdom Metazoa; phylum Arthropoda; class Insecta; order Hymenoptera; family Cynipidae; genus Synergus; species Synergus itoensis. The sequence continues at coordinate 2,698,582 of CAJFCP010000088.1, forward strand.
AAAGTTTTTCAAGTATTAAATATCAATTTTGTCTTTGTTTTCCTTAAAGGTCATATTTTCAACTTTTCTAGCTTTGCATCTTCGTGCTTTGCATTAGCAGAGGACATTTCCCAGTTATTAATCGAGGGGTTGTTCACTCGAATTTAGAGCTATAAAATAATTTTGAGCTATAAGTTTGTAAGTAAATAATATTATTTCCTCTTTATTATTATCCCCGAAGGGATTGTCGTCGTCAAATCCAGACATTTTGTGTTGAAATGGAGTTTATTAACACAAGTTCTTGTCAGAGCACAAATTAAATAAACTACCAGCGGTTTTAAAACCAACTATCCATCGTTCTTGTACGAAATATTTTTTATTTGTCATTTCGAGGGGGGAGCAATGCCCCTTGATGCCCCCTCAGGCTACTTTTCGACGGCCCTGAGAGTGCTCACTGACTTTCCGTTTGAGAAATTCTGCCATTGGCTGAAATTTGAATCGCGCGCCAAATATTGACCAATGGCAGTATTTCTCTAGCGAAAAGCCAATGTTTGTTTCCATTGGTCAAAATTTAGCGCGCGATTCAAATTTCAGTCAATGGCAGAATTTTTCGAACGGAAAGTCAGTGAGCAGTCTCAGGGCCGTCGAAAAGTAGCCTGGGGGGGCATCAAGGGGCACTGCTCCCTCCTCGAAATGATAAATAAAAAATATTTCATACAAGAACGATGGATAGTCGGCTTTAAAACCGCTGGTAGTTTATTTAATTTGTGCTCTTACAAGAACTTGTGTTAATAAACTCTATTTCAACACAAAATGTCTGGATTTGACGACGACAATCCCTTCGGGGATAATAATAAAGAGGAGATAATATTTACTTACAAACAGTGGCGTATTAGGACATTTCGCCGCCCTAGGCAGCGCTGTAAAATTGCCGCCCTTCCCCCACTTTTTTTTACTCAAGTAGCATTATATCTAGTGTGAGCGTTGAAAATTTGCCGCCCCTAAAATCTGCCGCCCTAGGCAGCTGCCTACCTTGCCTACCCGGTAAATCCGCCACTGCTTACAAACTTTCTTTCGCATATTTAATTGATTAAAAAAACTCTTCGCAACACTCATCTGTAAATGATATAGCGTTTGAAATCTGAAATATTCATTTGAGAGTTGGGCAATGGGCAATTTTATCTATTTTTATGTGATCATATTATAAAAATTAAATTCATTATAATTTTAAATTTCAACTATAGAAAACTCTGTTTATTTTATTTTAATATTTAACAATATTTAAAATTCCCGCACCATATTCACATTTTCCGCGGCCAAATTCTTCGGAAAATTGGTGGTGTGAATAGCTTGGGGACAAAATTGTCTGCAGGCAGAGGTATAAATCGTATAAATGCACCATAAGGGGTATAAGATAAGTGATAAGATATTCAAAGTTTTTATATCAGATCGTATTAATTAAAAAATCGAATCAATTTTAAATAGTGGATTAGCTTAAAAAATAATTCAAGAAAATTAAATCTAATTTGAAGATAAAGTTTTTGTGTGAAAATGTATATAAATATACCTACGTATATGTAATATTAAACATTGCCCAGAGAGTAGCTGCAACCGGCCAGACACCAAAGTTAGGTGAGAAGCTCTTTTGCAGGAATGAAATATTATTTTTTAGATATTGGTAATTGTTTGCTTAGTACACAGAAGATATAGAAAAAATAAATGTAAATTATTGTCATAATGATAATAAAAAAATATTGTGCGAAATTTCCTTAAATAAATGGTCTATAAATTTAAAATTTATTATTTAGCTTAGCACAAATAATGTGTAAGAAATTTATGAATTGTTTAAATACTTTAAAATGTTGTTTTGAGAGAACGAAAAGACCAAAAAAATGATGAATAAATATATAAAAATATAAATAATGTTTACCTAATATTTTCCCTTTCCAACATTTTTAATACGAAATCGTTAAATAATTTCAATAAAAAATCCCTTGTTCTTCGATTTTTGGTTAATGCATAATAACAAACTTATAATTTATGATTAATTACGCACTCAGAAGTAATTATCGTCAAAAGTATTTAGTTTCTTTATTAATTTGAATTGAGAGAAAAGATGATGCAACGATGATAATTAAAGAATGCGGCTACTATAATAAGCGAATTTACTGATTGTGGATGAAATCCTGAATTCCTGTTTCTCACTGCATTAATTCTTATGCCATATCACGCGATTCATAGTGAAGCTTGATAAAAAAAACATTGCACATGCAGGCCATACATGAGATACAGTTTGAGATTCGCGCACTCTTCATCATTATTATAATATGCTTTTCTCGTTTCGATTTCTGAACCGCCTTCCGAACATCATTGCTATGTTATTATGTGGTTGCCGATAAAATCACTACAATCCTCTTATAAAAGAGGTTTAAAACAGACGCTCTTCGTGACTTACATTAAAAGAATATCGACTCAGATCTGCCACAATATTTGCAGCAATAATCAATGAAATTCGATCGAAGAAATTTTCCAGAAGTAAAAACAGATGAAGAAAATTAAATTCAGAATGATTATGAAATGATATTTTAGGATATGTATTGGCCAAAAGTTTTAGAAACTCTAATTAACATTTTATTTAATGTCAACTTAAGCTTCTAAATGTAATAATAAATTATTTCTCAAAATTCTCTTTAAGTAGGAGGATAAAATCGAAAGACCTAAGCGATTTAAAAAATTCGCCTCAGAGTTTTGAATCTTTATTAGTCGCACTGTATCCTATTATATGTTCGTTCACGCGTGAAAATTATGAATATGTACAATAGCACTAGTCCTGCAATATAATATTGAACTTACACATGATACCTGTACTCGACTTATACGCAAGTAACAGTTACATAATTGAAAGATGTTCTGCGACGGGTCCCGCCGATGCAGCAATACCAACATCCGAATTGCCCGATGTAATTTATGCGATTGCTACACATAGAATCTATAAACCGACTCTCTTCAAAATTCGAGTGTGAATCTTTTTTTTTAAACAGATTTTAGCTCCTTTTCATTATTGCACGAAGACATTTTTATGCTTCATAAATATTTAAATTTAATTGCCACTACAATTTTTCCTACAAATGCCATTCCAATGTTTTCAATATGCTCTCAATGATGCATTCGTTCCTTTTTTACGAGGAAGTAAATAAAATGTATTGCGTTAATTACAAAGCTGTAAAATCCGACGTAACATAATTCTCAGTCTTTTATATGTGTATTTAAATTTTGTAATATTTTTCTTTAATTCTATAGATGAAAGACAAACGACCTTAGAGGATCTGTGCGATTTGAAATTCAACAGCTTTCAAAATTTAACAACTTTCTAGAATAAAAAGTCTCAAATATTTTAGAAAGTTTTAAAATTTGTGATAATGTATGACTGATGGATTAACATAAAATAAAAATAGAATACATGTAATTGGTACATTACAAGCATTACCAATATGATTGAGCTTATCAAAGTGATAAAAAGAGAGAAAGCTCAGACGGTATAAGGTATAAGGCTATATATTTTTTTTCTTCCCCGAAAAAAAATCTCAGTTAAGATATCAGCCAGGAAGTCTGTATGTACTTGTACAAGGTCTGGATAAAAGGACAAATTTCTTTTTGCTCACTGACAAATTGACAATTTATTATTACTCTGCATAAATTTTTAAATACATAGATTCAATTAAATTTACATGGATCCATTCAAATATTATCCACCTGCGTTTATGGTCATGTTCTGAACTGTGAATAATTGAATGAGACTCAAGTACGAAAGGACTTCGAGAAAGGTTAATGGTCGTAGCTCGCGATACTCAAAAAATACACAGTCAGAGTGCATATTTTGGCCTTCTGGCAAGAAGCTCGTTTTAATACTGATTAATAAGTGTTATAATACTTTCCCGAAAAGGCGGTCAAGGAAAGGAGATCGTCTTCGAAAGGATGAGTTAAGAGAACATTTTTAAGAAATGAATAAAACGTTTCTTAAACTGCATGCATTGAAATTTTGTTATTACCTATATACGTAATAATATAAATGGCAAATCAATTACATATAATAATCAAATTCCTTCTGCATATTATTAACAACCCGCTTTTTAATTAAATCCTAAAAAATCACAGTCTAACAAACTGTAATTATTATCTGATATTTGCACACGAATTATATGTGGAATGATGGAATCTATTATTACGTTCAGTTTTCCTTATATCTGGAATTTTTAAGACAAAAATGAATATTTTAGCCATTGATTCTCCAAAGTTCAAGGTTTTTTAATTTAAGAAACTCTACTTCTATTTAAAGAATGTATCGGTAGAACGAATTTAGTTATAATTATTCAACAGGTAGTTCGAATAATGACATTTAAATCAATTCATAAGATCATGCTTTTACATCTTTTTTTATAATGCCGGAAGTGAAGATCACGCGTGTATAATTGAGAAGGCAAATGTAACGTCGATTGGCCTTCTACCAACAGAAATTTTTAAGTATTATATATTTTGAACGTTTTTGTAAAAAATTATTGTGTTTAAATAATAATTTTAAAAATTAAGTTAAAAAGAACTACTGTTTGTAGAGAACTATCTCTATAGATAATAGTACAATTATAAATCATTTATCCACAAGTAGTTAATGATAGTTAGATAACTGGTAATAATAGCTGATTAAGTGCTTTGGTTAATGATTAACTTGCTGAACTCTTAATTTAATTAGCATCTACGCCTTTCTCACAAATCATTATTCTTGACATTTGCTTTTATAAATAACAAAATGACAAAAATAGGAATGTTTGTATGAGTATATCTAGCTAATGAAACTAATTGATATTGAATCTACTTAATATAAAGGTGTGTTACGTATATTTAAATGAATTTTTTCCATTTCAGATAATTTATGTTAAAGATTCAGGGATGTGAACTTTCGCGGAAAGAATCCTTGCTTGAGCCAAAAGAAATCCCTTCGGTCACTTTATCATGTTAATTAAAATGTATTCGTCATGGAGAATATATAAGTGCGAAAATTGTAGACTGTACGTATGCAAACTGACATTTATAAACCATCAGAAATGTTTTTGATTATATAAGGCCAGAAAGAAATTGATGGACGATATTCGATTATATTCATCAGGAAATTAAAGCTTCTTAATTCTATGTATTATTCAAAATTCGTAACTCAAATCTTATGAATCATTTTTGATATAAATGGACACTTTTCTAATAGCCAATTAAAGGATTTAATTAACTATTAAATTAATAGTGAAAGGTTTAATCCGGCAAAGAGTGTTCGACTTAATATTCTTTATATTTCTCTGCTCAAACATAGTCAAATATATATATTATTTATTTATTTAAATGTATACGTAATACATAGGTACTATTTATAATTTTCAAGGTGAAATGTCAATTTATTTTTGTATTAATTGAAGAGAGTATTAAGATCAGTGACGGAATGGTTTGGGTCGAATGTTGACTTCCCTATGAGGACTTGCAGATCTGAATTGAGTATCAGGACGAGCTTCAGGATGAGCTTCGTTATATTGTAAAGAACGTTGAATGACTTCAGGAACGAGAGGAATGTGAGCTCCTTCGGGGTGGAATCCACCTTCATCAGCGGTGTATCGTACTTCGTATGTCACTCCATCGTTTCCAACATATTTGTAACTTCCTCGAACTACAACAGCTGCTCCCTCGGGACCAACTGGTCCTAGTTGTCCAGCTTCATCAGCAACAATTCCATTTTCAGTTTCGTACGCATAATTGTAAGAGCCATCAGGTGAAACATCCTGTCCTTGTTTCAAAATCTTAAAATGTGCGTGTGGGCTGCTGAGATGGGAAACATCAGCTGCCACAACTGCCAAAAAACCTAAAGATACAAGCTGGAACATTTAAATTAAACTTTCAGCCTCTTCTCTTCTTTCTCTTGTAATTTTTTACGATTTTTAGCAAAAATTCCGGAATATAATAAGAACAATGATTTGGATGAGAATTAATATGTTTGAATTAATTTAATGATGTAGTTGAATCACATGTAATTTTAATTCAGACGAAATGCAAAAGATCGATATTTTATTGCCAAAACCAGTTTATTATGCAATAAAATACATTTTGGCAAATATCAAGGTGAAATAAAACAGAAATTTCATTGACTGAAATGCTGAAATTAATATTATGGTATTATAAATGAAGGAAATACGACTTTTAGTATGTAATTCAAAAGTTAATTCTGAATTATTTACGTTATATAAAATAATATTCGATTGTGGTGTAATTATTTATTACATGGAGAACGAAATGTGAATATGATACACAAATTCGTCTCTTAGAAGTTTCGTGCAGAATAATCTTGAATTAACAAAGAAGTCTCACGCGATATTGATCTTTTCATAATATGTATAAAAAAACATAATTTTTCAGTTCTGCGGTCTTTTTACTTGCCGACCATCTTTACTGTAATCCCGGCCTTTCCGAATCTTTGACAAGGTCGTCTTGTGTTATTTATAATTGAAAATAAAACATGAAATTAACTTTATTATACTTTTTTTTAGAAATAAATTAAATGCGGTCAAATATATAATATTGAATAAAAATGGAAAAAAATTACAATGAGCACCAAAGTTATCACAGGTACTTAGTTATAATGTCGTGCCACCTTGCTTTCTACTGTGTGAAGAAGATAAAATGGCACACCCATAATATTACACTTGGATTGACATGATTACACATCTCGGGTGCATTATGTGCAAATAAGAAATGCATGACTGATCAATCTGTCGATACAGTCACTTCATGTCGGGTCTCGTACGTCATATAAAAAAACTGTTATATACTCTCCGATTTCGTAATCTGAAATATAGCCCGATTCCCCATTTTTCTCCTCTTCTTATATTTAATTTTCAAAAATAAACTACTGCTTTTATAGTAATAGTGGAGTTAATAATATAATTATCACTTAAAAAACTTACGAAGAATTTCATGTTGACCACTGCAAATAGATTGGCTGACTGCGCTGATATAGAATGCATAAAGCTACTTATTTATACTAAAACGTCCTAGTGGACAACATTGCCAAATTCGATAATATCATTCTTTTCGCTGAAATAAACTTTAACTGACCTTTTGCGGAATCATAGGAGGAGTCGGAATATTAAAAGGATGATTTAAGGAACGAGGAGTTGGCAGAAAAAAAAACTGGATTTGAAGTAATTAAATGGTCATCATCTAGCCAGCTGTTCTCAGATGTATGTCGTGAAAAACAATGTCACAATAAATAAAGGAAAATAAACGAAAACTAAGGGACTCCACACCCCAAGAGTTATAATCCAAAGTCAATGAACGGATAATCCGAACTCATGCTCTTTTTGCTCACTTCTTTTTTACGCAGTTCAGTGATTAACCGAGTGGTTTTGGATATGTTTTCAGTTTAATAATTAATTTCTAATATTTTTCAACTAATTCTTGATTTTCAAATCAACGACTTCATGTAATACTTATAATTTTGTTATTCACAACTTATTGATGAAAATAGATAATATGAACAGTTTTTTTACAATTGGCTATATGGAGTTCGCCATGAAAAAGTATTAGAATCAGAATAAATTATAAAGTAGCCTATAATATTTGATCAAACGGCTAATGAAAAAAACTTATTTTTTAAAAAATTTTCGGATCTTTTACAAGTATAAATTTGATGGGTATGCTAATTAATTTTTTTTATATGAGAAACGAATTTTTTCATTTTGGTCACGTTTCCTTTCCTGATTTCGGTTTCGTTTTCCCTTTCATTAAAAATGTAAATTAAACCAAAATAAAAAACGTTCAATCAAGATAAGAGTTGGTCTATCTGAAGAGAACTTTTTACTCGCTTTTTACAGCATAAAGGATGACATCAAGGTGTGTCTTCGTTGGTGAGGCAAGGGCATAGATTACCGAAAAGTGATTCTGCCACGTGCTATTGCGTCTTTCTCCCACGCATACTTAAGCAATCCTAAACCCCCATATACACATACACGATTTCAAATCTAATATTCCAACTTAAACACTTAACTGAAATTTCCAAGGATTATACAACCGATCGCTTTAGTCGCAAGCATCTAAAGGTCAAGATGAGAAATAAATTTTGGCAGAAGACTCTCCCTACCAGATTACGAATTCTCGTTCATTATTCGTTCTTCTCCTCTATTCAATTTGGGAGAGGACCAAAGGAAAGTGGGGTTTCTCGTTTCATATAAATTGGACCCCAGATCTCAACAGACATCAAATACATCTCAAAACTTCTCACAGTTTCGACTAATCCAACCAACCAATCTTCAATATGAAATTCTTCGTGAGTTTCCATTTTTTTCATTAATTATAAATTGCAAAACGAGTTGTAGTGATTTTTTGTGATAGTGAGCATTTATAATCTTCTGGATTATTTTTCATCTGTTAAGTGGAATAATAGTATAATAATAGTGTTCTCCACATCTTATTTGTGATAATAATTTATTTATTAATAACTTTAACTTTATTTATTAATAACAACTTTTTCTATTAGGCGCGAATGATAGAAGTCTTTTAGTCTTTAATTTTTTACTGTACTTGTTTGCAATTTTGATCTTCTTTAAATATTTCTCTTCTACTGTTTTTCTTTCCTAATACCAACGATCAATTTTATATCCATTCATTTACTAAGTTTTCTTCATTTTATTATTTCTTCTCTCCCATTATTATAACTCATTTTGGTTTTTCTCATTGTGTGTTCTTACATTTAACATGAAAAATCAAATAAATTTTCACTAAAATTGATTTTTTTTACATTTTCAGATCGTAGCTTTCGCCCTAGTTGCCGTTGCTAGCGCTCTTCCCCAACAACAACAACCGCCAATCGCAATTTTGCGTCAGGCCCAGGACATCTCCCCAGAGGGATCCTACCAATTCAACTACGAAACTGAAAATGGAATCCAGGCTGCTGAAAATGGTGCACCCCAGGCTGTTGGACCCAAAGGAGAAATTGGAGTTGTTGCCCAAGGAAACTTCCAGTACATCGCTCCTGATGGTACCCCAATTGCCGTAAGCTACACTGCCAACGAAAATGGATTCCAACCCCAAGGTGCTCATCTTCCAGTTGCCCCCGCGATCCCAGAACAGATCCAGAAAGCTCTTGACTACATCGCAGCTCACCCACAAAAACCCGAAGACCAACAATAGAAACTTTATGAACAATCGCTTTAAGTTTAATTCTTATTAAGAGAAAAAAAATATAGTCTATTTCCAAATTTACTTGGCTTATTACTTTCTCTCTATACCACTATACTTTATATATACTAAGATTACCTCAAACTTGTTTCCGGTTATGGAAAGTACTTTGATGTCACCTTAAATTTCGCCTTGTAATATAATGATGAGTTGCGTTTACGAATATGTTGGAGAAAAAAAGAAATTTTATTAGAAAAATTTCTATAACGAATGTCTAATTTGCACTGATCGTTTACATCCTCCCTGATTTGTTAACATGTCAGAAGCTATTGAGCGAGAGTCGTATGAATCAGAAATCTAACAGAGATTAATTAATTCGTACATATGCTCCTGCAGTGAATTCGATCTCTCTAACTTCTCACTTCAAATTTATTACCTGTCGAGCTTGAATCGAATTCTTCAGCGTACCTACTTACAATAGATATTATAATAATAGAATAGATAGATATTATAATAGATATTATAATATTATTATAGATAGATACTATAATAATAGAATATATCACACAAGACTCTATTTTATTCGAAAATTTATGAGATTTATTTTAAATATCTGCGTAATATTAAGTTATAGATTATGCTCTGTGTAATTATACTTTGTCCAGCAAGATAGCATATTATCTCTGAAAATTTACTATAAATTTAAAATGAAGAATATTGTTAAGAAATTTTTGATTTCTTGAATCAAAAAAAGGAGTTCATAAAACAATAAGCATTTGTGCACTCCTCGTTCACAATAATCGCGGTTATTTGCTTCTATTTCTTGAGTGATCTTTGCTTGCTTGTTGATCCGAAGGAAAATTGCTTGCTCCGCGTAGCATCCAACATGAAAGGGTTAATTTTTTCCGGTCTTCTCCCTTCGAGCAGACAAGGCGAACTTGGAATGAATGCAAGGCGTGTGAACCTAAGGCATATATATATAGCAAAGAAGACAGTTAATAAATAGGTCTTCTCAAAGAGCATCACGACCATCACTCTGCGAAGTTATAAAGTAAAAGTACAATTATATATTAATGTAATACTGTAATAGTGCATAATTCAGTTTCTACCATTAACTGTAGACACATACTGTGTGGTGCCCGCGTTGATATTACCCTTTATTATTGCGCCTATATAATATGTACCAGTACCGATAATTGATGATGCAAGTCGATCTTAAAACGCCTTATATTATATTGTTAACACGCGGGCATGATAATAACGTTTACATTATAATCATGCACATGTTACGCATATACATATTTTGAAATAAATCTTTTAAAACTTTCTATAATCAAAAATATTATTATAATACAAATAAAAATAGTCACACAATATTCATATTAATTAACATGATTATATTGAAACATCCTGGGAATTAAGTGAAGGTTCTGCATTTTAAATTTCAAGACCTTTAATTCCGCGTGAAATCCGTAGGCGTGTCGGATTTCCCTCTATATGAAAAAATAATAATCGCATCATTAATCACAGTTATTGAAGAGATGTTTGTTTTCAAGAATAAAAAACATAAATTCATCCATCAGTAATTCATTGTAAAGAAGATATTAATTATATATTATTTTTATATGCAGAAGTAGCCATGCATCACTATTGATTTTTTAAATTTAATATATTAATAATTTAAAATAATTTGAGTATATTATGGTTGAATTTGGACACTTTTCTTGACTAGAAACATCAATTCTTTGAGAGTTACGACTTTGTAAGCCGATAATGATACAGGACGAAAAGGGGCACGTGATGTGTTTAAAGCAAATACCAACTGAATCATGCATACAAATATGCTTCTCCTTCAATCACATGTATGTACCGCTCTCGTTACAATTGAATCGTAACAGGCGATCAAAGGAAGCAGCCACATTATCAGACAATGGTTACCATTGAGTAACCATTGAGAGGTGCAATCCAACACCCCACACTTAGCGATCTGAACTTCGACCGCGATGTTATGAAACGGCAATTGATGAGGCACATATCATCTAACTTTATGAGGGGTTTTAAGTTTCAGAATTGGCTAGTTGCTTACGTGCATGATGCATGCCTCTTTTCTCGTCTCATGATTTAATACTCCTTGCAAATTTCCCATTTTTAGTTACAGGTATTCCCAAACTTTAACAAATCTTGAATTGAAATTTAGTATATATTACGTTTAAATTTTCAACTGGAATTAATATACATGTATATATATATATATATATATATATA
>CAJFCP010000088.1:2710132-2745342 GCA_904066005.1 Synergus itoensis
TATATATATATATATATATATATATATGGCACTTGCCATGGTTGTAATCTCAGTGAAAAGTGTCATTAATACGGCATATGTCAAATCATCCATCGAATCAAGAAGTAGGTATAATGTACTATTGTTAAATATGATGATTCGCCGAAATGTCAAGTTTCAAAATTCAATCAAAAATTGAGATAATTTATTTCTGATGCTCGATTCACTTTATTACTATAACATATGCTAATTTTTTTTTATTTGTGAGCTTTACAGCCGTTGGTGCTTTTAATTTAAACACTTAAAAATGGTAATCCCTGAAACCCCTCCTCATTTTAATGTTAAACCGCTCACATTGTTCGCCGAGTGAATCACAGGTGAACCTTCAATGTCACAATTGTTCTTCACACGATAAAATAAAAGATTTAAATAAAGAGATGAAGAATATTCAACCCACAGAAATAGTTTTAGAATATTTATGATGCAAGCCATAACGGCATATCTGCACTCGAATTCCTCGACGCCCCCTGACGGTTTTCAATTCACGCGTTATATTCTGAATTATGTGCAAACGAAGAATTCACGCCGACAATGCGTATTCCATTGTTATTATATCAAAGGCATCTCTTAAGTGTCTATTCTCGAGTTCGCAATACTATTATCGCTTTGCGCACGCGCCATAAATCTATCATTTGTAAATCACACCGAGAAACATCTATTCAATATGTGTAATGTCTTTCTAATGTTTACTTATTAAAGAGCTAATTGATGACAAGAGAATAATTAGAGGAGTAAGCGCTTGACACATGAATTACGGTTTCGAGTGACTGCTGACAGTAGGTAGAGCAAAGAAGATTTGAACGAATATAGTAATCCGTGAAATACCTAAATGTCATTCTCATGACTTATCACGATCAGGGAACCCGTTTATTCTTAAAATTCGACACGATGATGCTTCACATAATTTTTATTGCAATTTAGAGAGTCGTTTGCATGATAAGCTGGAATAAGCTATTGTATTCTATCTTCATAGTTGAAAAATTGTTGGTGATTTTTTAGGTTTGCTGTATTGCAAATTTACGTGTTAATATTTTCGAATGAAGCTTTTATGTTTGAAAGCTTTCAATAATCGCTTCCGAATGCAACATAATAAACCTAATTCAAGCTGCCACTTTAAAGAGCACGAGCTGTAGCATATCTGGGAGGTTAAACCTTATGGGTTATGACTTTTACACTTGTATATCCCGCCTCATAATCATCATCATTACCATCAGGATCACTATATAGTCTACATAGAGCAACGGTTTCGCTCGGTAAATTGGTATCGCGCTCGGAAAGAACACTTTTTAATGTCAAGGCACATTATGATAGAATTGAAGACTCTCGTAACACACCTTTGTTGTTCGGGGCACATCCCACAAGGTGGTCCATAGTTCATGTGTTATAGCTATGTCTCGCTTGAAGCAATTCCAGAAAAATTGGGTCGGACTCCTGTACCGTGAACCGAATGAATTTCAGTTTTTTTTATGTTTTGCTCAATCGACGCCCAATTTCGCAAAAATTCGATACAAGCCAGATTAGAAGTCCAAGACGATCTTGGGGTTGCAGGGAGGGGGAGAAATATTTCACTGGTGCTCATGCGAAGCACTTGCTAATGAGAAGAAAGCGATCAGAATTGATAAATAATATATACAATAACAAGGGTCTTTTTTATCCATCAATTAAGAAAATTAGCACAAAATATTTTAAATTGATAAATTGAATGGTGTTTGTCATTTTTGTTTCTGTAGCGACATAATTTTAAAGCGAGATCCTTTTGTCACTTGCAGGACACTCATTTTTAGTCCGAAACCGGTTTTAATTAATTGTGACTTTTACATTCTCATCAGAGAAGGTATTATTTTGTGATACAATGAATTCGTAAAATATAAGAGCAAGAAAACCAAACTTCATGGCCAGGCAGGAATAACAAATGCAGCAAATGCAGACAGCTTGAATATCTCCTATTTTATTTTTTTCAATAAAGATATCCTGCATTGGAAATTCACTTATAGAAATAATCAAATTAATGCAATAAATTCCGATTGATGTTTTTTCATTCTAAATGAGATGTGTCTAAACAATACATTCACAACCAATTATTACTATAATTTCGCAAAAATAATCAAGGAAGATTGTATGAGTATAAGGTATTCATCACTTTCAACATAGATAAATTCGTTGATGATTATGGAAACTATATGAAGGACGCATAAAAGAATTGTCATATTTTTTTATCAAAGATATATAATTTGAGTGTAATACAATTTTTCATTATTGGCATTGAATAAATCTGCACAATTTAATTACACGTCATCCTGCGCAATTAACTCGTCAAGTCTTGCAGTAGCTGTTTGAGAGAATTTAACAGCAATTTTTACTTCAACGCATTGTTTTTTTTTTCTTTGATTTCCTAGACAGATGCTCAAGGTCACCCGTGTTATAATTTAATCAAATTTTCATATTTTGAAGGACACTTATCATAAGGACTCCTTTTAATAAAGGTCGTCCTCGTAAATCAAGTATAATCTGTAGGAGAATGCATATTTTCTAAATCTTCATTTAAGTTTATGAGTATAAGATGTATAGTACATTTGTTTATGTCGCAGAAGTACAGTTAATAATACAATTGTTCATCTTGTTGGAAGTTAATCTTATGTAAATTGAATTGCGACAGTTTGTTGTGAAATACGACGTATTTTTGTAATATACATTGTATATAATGGGGTTTGTGTAGACTTTAAAAACTTTATGATGAATGATTTGTTCTTTCTTAATCTTAAAAAGATTTCGATTCTTTTTTAATTAATTAAATAAATATTATTAAAAAAGGAAAGCAGGTTTTTGAAATATATAATATCTTAAAGGTTTCATCACTCAGAAAGAACGACCCTACCTAGAGATCATCCTTTCAATTAATGACCGGCTGTTAAAACGTCACTGTTCAGTAACGCCAAAGGCTCGAAACAGTACAAGAGCGTTACTTCTTTATGGGTGCGGATAATTATAAATTATTAACATCCCGAAGGGATATTTAGATTTTTTCCAACTTTTTTTCCCAACATATGACCATAGAAACTTATTCACGACCTATTACTTTGACATGAGATACATATTTATAATTTAAACTTGTAAGTTTAGATTCTGTACAATAAAATCCACCCTTCTGTTATTTCACACGATATTTATAAGTATGAAAATGTAACTTTATGCTTTACAATACCGCAATTATATTCAAAGAAAAAATGAAAATTGTGCGACATTTAATATACATATATGAAAATATGAATCTTGCATATTGAGTAATTGATGTACCAATTGCAATATTATAACTTCCTTGAGTGTAGACCTTGTCTATCTTTTCTCAGGTGTTACAATGGGCCGCATTATCTTTATCGAGGATCAGATCATTAACATTCGCTCGTCCTTTCGTGTCGTTCTTTCATAAAACTGAAGCTTTAGTGGTATTTCATGTGGCTCGTCTTTTGAATACTAATATAATACACGCAAGTTACAGTTATTGACATATGAAATTTGTAAACTGTTAAAAGCGTGAAACAAATTCAATCTGCGCTATAAGACATATGGTACCCATATACTAGCTTGTTATGTTAATGAAATAAATATGATGAAAGATGTTTCGCAATGAAATTTTAGAACTCCTAATGTAAAATAAACATGTTATAACTGTTATAACATAACAAGGAAATAAATTGATATCTTGGGATAGTAAATCAAAGTTATAGACGTGAAAATGAAAAAATAGTATTGTCCTTTACTATCGATGTTTTGTTTTCGATCTATATAACTGTTACGTTAACTAAGAGAACGAGTACAGATTAGATCATTCTACGAAAACTTGATAGCTTATTTTGAATGCTATAATATCGCAGGATCTTGACAGGATGTCGAAAGGATGTATAGAGGGTGAAATATGGCAATTGTACAAATAGAGCGAAGGCAAATTGCTTATTATATTGCTGAACAATAATTATAAAGATGAAAAGAGAGGTCACACTGCAAGGAGCGGCTTGGAGGCAGGAATACTTTGTCTTAAAGTTAACAACATTTTTATATCCCACAAAAATACCGATCTTGGTTGCATATAACTGAAATTATAACTTGATATTTATAGGCAATATAGTTTATGAATAGAACGAGATTTCTTAATGTTCTTTCAAAATGAGTTTATATATGTTAAAAGGGTATTTTAATTTGGCAGTGGGCAATAACCAGACTTATTATTAACCACAAAGGATTTAATTTTTATTGGATTTTATTAATATCGTATCATAATTTGCATTTAAGTGCAAAACCTTTCGAAAATTTGACTCATCTTACTTGAAAGCATTCCGATTTCAACCCTTGCACTCTTTAGACATATTTTCCTATCAACATCGTCGCTTTGAACAACAGACAATTGTTTGAAATTCCTTTTTAATTCTTAAAGGATATCTTAAAGATTCACAAAGGAAAGGATAATTTTGCAATAGTAAAGCATATCATCGAGGTGGTACCAGTGAAAGGAATACGCCCTGCGATGATCCGTGGCAAATGATCGGTAGATTTGTATCCCTGTGGGTTTACAATGTGGAATCAAGTAACGTCGAGCCCTCAGGACAAGGTGCAGACATTTAATACACAATTACACACAAATGCAAACAATAAGCCAATAAATGAAACTACACTTTGCATCAATCTCCACAACTATAAAAGAGCACCCCACTTTGGATTAAAGTCCTCGTTAGTTGATCCCCCTCTTTCGCGTTCAACCACCGCCAAAGAAAGAAGAATCAGAACGCCGTCGACTATAAATTCTCAACAGGTTCATCTTCTTGTTACATAGTTGGCAGTGGCAACAGCCAGACTTATTATTAACCACAAAGGATTTCATTTTTATTGGATTTTATTAATCACCGAAATTGAAGTCATGAAGTTAATTGTGAGTGATCGGTTTTGAATTTCGGAAATTGTGGTGCTTTAATATTCTTAAGTGTTGTTAATGATTTTTTTAAATTGTTTAGCAATAATTCAATAAAGCAGGGAGTGTTGGAAAGTTTTGTGCAAAATTTGTTTTAGAAATTGTAAAACAAAGCATTAATAATTTTATTTTACGCGTGGGAATTGAGACAATTACTGTTAAGAATCATTTTTATAACCATTATTGACTGGTAATTTTAATACGAATGGATTGCTTCAAAATAATATGTACTCTTTCATTTTGATAGTCAATTTTATAAAAACTGATTAACACAGAGCAATCAGTACCGCTATTGCTAATGAATGTAGAACAGAGTTTACCATGACGTAGAATAAATGTAAAAAAGCAACAAAAAAAAGTAACCGACCTTCGGAAAGATCATTTGATTATAGAATTAATTATTCGCTTATCTAAAAGTCAAGATCGAATGTAAAAGAAAATCATAATAACATGATATTAAACTTTTTTATAGTTTATAATACGTATTGTGTATAGGTGGCTGTTCTAGGCTTAGTGACGATAGTCCAGAGTCAGAGGTACCCTTATTATCCGGATAATTATTACGGAAGGAGGATTGCTATTCTTCGACAAACTCACGACCAGTCACCCGATGGCTCCTACTCTTACAGGTCAGTTTACAAATTTTACATAAACTATAAAAGGAAAATAATTTTTATTAACTCGTGCGTTTAAATTCGGAATGTAGATGATAATTAACAATAGGAACTACATTTCATCTAAAGTATTACATAATAATTATTTATATATTGATACTGCACTATAGAGATAAAATTATTATCTGCAGATTAATTATATGTAGAAAACATTTGAAAAATTCAATCTTTATAGATTAAAATTGTTCAAATGCAGACAAATGTTATGTGGATAAATTTAGAATGTTAAAAAAAAAACTTGGGGCAAATATATTATAGAGAAGCTAAAAATAAATTATTAGTAGTAGACAATCATAAAATTAAATGCCTGACACTTTCGATAATTTAAGTACTGCTGCAATTCAGCAATAGATAGTTTTCAAGTGGCCAATTAATTACAGCAACTCATGTAATTGTGTACAAACTCAGTTGAGATTATTGTTTGTTGTAATAAAAAAGCGATAAGAAACGTGTCAATATACTCGCGTGTGTATTTGCACATGAATAATTCTCGCGTGACAGGTACACGTGTAGACTCTTTCATGAACGACTACTGCGACTCCTCCACAGCCCATTCTTTTATGTAAGATTTATTATTTCATCAATTGCGGTTGCATCACGAGTTTTAATGCAGAAATCTTGATCCTTTCTATCGTTTTCCAAAAATGTGAAACATAATTTTCATTATACAATATATATATGTGTATCCAGAAGATTGTAGATCCTTAAATTATTAAAATAAAAAGCTCTCTTTTGAATCTCAATAACGTCCAGTAAAATTTTTTGGTCATATATTGATTCATGAAAACTTTATAATGATTGGAAAAGCGGATATTTTTGAAGAAGGAAAATAAATACAAACGTTTACTTTGAAGCAAGAAGCAACTGAGAAAAATATAATTAGCTTTGATGTTAATCAACTGCATTATACGGCTGCGTAGTTCACTATAATGCATTACGTAATTGGACAATCGCAATTAACCTACCTACTTACCTGTGAGGTGTCAGTATAGAAGCCCCCAGCATTTCTCTAATAATAAAAAATAATTTTAAGACGTTTCATTCAAAATTATTCCCGTAACCCTATTCAATGGTAAACAAAATTATAATTCACTTAAAACTGACATTTTATTATACTGTTAGCATCATCATTCTAACTGCCCAATTTAGTGGTTCGTTATGCATGATAATTTTTCTTACCTCATAAAGGCATAATAGTGTAATGTAATGTAATATTGTACAAGTACATAAACGCCGTTAACGCAGTGAAGCGCAGATAAATATGTATGCCTGACCCTGTGAGTAGTCTGGTAAGAAGAAAGCAGACTAACAATGCTAGTTAACTTAAAATAAACAGACCACAGAGAAGAGAATTTGCATTTTTAAAATAATTTTTTGCCTTAGCCGCCGGCGTATATGTATATAGTAGATTACGTTTCCTAAACAAAATGTAAATAAAATATATTTATGAGCTAGCAAGGCGGACACTTTCTGAATTAAGTGGTTTATTTGACGAGTTTTTACTATAATAAAATTATGTTTTTAATATTAGAGTAATATAGAAATATAAGCTAATATCAATTTAATTTTCAGCTACGACACTGAAAATGGGATATCGGTAGCAGAGCAAGGTCAGCCAAAGAACTTGGGAGCTGCAGGTCAGGCGGAAGTGGTGCGTGGACAATATAGTTACACGGCACCTGATGGCACACCAATTGTTGTAACATATATCGCTGATGAAAATGGATTCCAAGCGAGCGGAGCGCATTTGCCGACACCACCTCCGATTCCTGTCGCGATTCAGCGGGCCTTGGCATACAATGCCGCCCATCCTGAGGAAGAAGAACCATACAACAGGAGGTATAACTAAGCGACGAAGGAGCGATCTTCATTCCATTGATACTCGTATAAATGACTCCCTGAGTGGAAATCAATTTGAGAGATAATTTCAAAAATAATTACTGTTATAACCGAGATAATACATATATTTTATTACACCCCGCGCTTTTTTCGCATTAACGTAGCTAGAAGTATAAAATATCAACCAACACGTGCCGATCGTGGATTATACATGCTACATCCTATATAACTCGATAAGACTATCATAAATATGTTCAAACGTACTATTAAGGTAGGTGACCACCTTGGAAGGCTAAAAAATGCAACATTTTCAATAATTTTTTTTTCAGGTCCTGTACTCGCTAACAAAGTGAAATTCGAATTTTTGGAAAAAAATTTTTGGGGGTGATTTTTAAAAGTATAAAGATTGAGAAAATGCAAAAAGAAAAAAATCGATTTCTTTAAATTTACAAGGTGGTCACCTACCTTAACGTATCTCGGTATAAGTGTATCGAATATTTTTATGTAGTGCGCATATATGTAATACATTTTATTCAACTTGTTACACAGAACATACCTTTTTGAATTTTTCTATGACAAAAGTGCATTTTTAATTTTAAGCCACAATAAAATATTGAAGCTAGACAGAAAATCTAAAGTTATCGTTTTGATTTGCAAAGGTATTCATGTGGTATGAAAAGCGGTACATATGTTACATATATGAAGATTAAAAGAAACGAAAAACTGCTACATGATTGGATAATTTTGTTGCAGATCAAATTTACAACTTCAAATTTACTGTATTTACTGTATTTACTGTATTACCAATATCTCCCTCCAGGATCGAAAGTTCCAACAATTACCTGAGCCAAAATGGCACAGAAAATAAAAAGAAACAAATATATTTTTTCCGGAATTTTATACACGAAATAGCGCAGATGAGTTGATGGAGTTTTACGTTTTAAAGTATAATTTTATGACAATATTGAAAATCTTCTTCTTACATTTTAGTTTGATTAAACAAACTGAATTACTGAACTACATTTTCCAGATTCTCTATTAAGTTTGAAATTCAATTAAAGGACTAAGCATGCGACTTTTTTAATGAAATGAACCAAGCACAAAAATGTTTGATTGCAACTAAACATTTTATTGTCCTCACCATACAGTTTTTTCAGTGTCTCATCGCCCATCACGTATTAGAAAGATATAAAAAGATAAAATATCGAAAGATTGTAAAAGGGTCATTTAGTCGCATTTTACGATATTGGTAGCAAGTGAGTAAGTATAGTTAGTTACACGGCAGAGTATTTATGCACTTTTGCACACCTTGTTACTTAATCCGTCTAGCGCAATTTGCTTATATTGGTCGCCGAGCTCGTCGTGAACGTTTCTTCCCTGAGGCCAAATTATTGCCGGTTATAAAGGGTCATATTCACTTGGATGAGATGTTGCCGATTTTTGTCGCCAGTTATTCAACGTTACAAGACAGTACTCTCATAGACTATACGTAACGCTCATTCTAAAATAATTATTCTCGTTCACCTGTAATTTGTCTGCTGCGTGTAATGCCCCGAGAAGCGAAACCAATATATTTATCAACGATACTCTTCATTATCATTATTGCACTTAATAGTATATTTATCAAAAATATAAAGAATTTATAACCATTCATTAAAAATGCAGTCTCATAATATAATAATAGTAGTTAAATGATTTGGAATCTATCAAATTCGAACAAATTATTTATAGATCTCTTAAATTATGAAATGCGGAAAGGAATGACGTTTAATCTTTTTATAAAACAGAAATCTTAAATTAAATTTATTAAAACTATGTGTAAAAATAAGAGTATCCTGAAAATTAAAAAAAAAGTGTAAATGAGGCATACCTATTAGGCATTTAGGCATTAACATTCAAGCCTAAACATTTAGATTTAAAACATAACTCGATTACAATGCGTCAGTTACAGCACAATTATGTACTGTGACGTAGTACATGGCAATAGTGAAGGTGATTCAGTGAAAGTAAATCTTTGACTCTCATCTCTCTTGTGCAACTTCGATATGAGGTCAACCAACCAGAAACAACGGAGATAGAAAATTATTGAGTTCACTGAACGTTCATGGGTGTATAATTAATACTAAACACTCGCCTAGTAACCTTGACTCCTAAGAGCCTTGTCAATTAAATTATTCGTCAGCGGTACCTACGAGTAGACAAAACTTCTTCCGCAACTCAGCAAGTGATTCATGATCCTAGACAAATTAATCTGCATTTCTAATTACAAATAATCTATAAATTATATTACATTATTTGATCTTAATTTTAGGCGATATAAATGGTCAAAATATAATAGAATAAAAATATTAAAATTAGCATGAAATCATTTATTCTTTTCGTCTGGTCAACAACCTGTTAAGAAAATATAATAAATAATTCTGTTTTTTAAAGTGGCTTCAAACAAGTGGGCGCGAGGCAAAAAAAATCTTCTGTCGGGATTAATCCATTACTTATCAATAAAAAGAACTCATTCATATGATCCTCGATTAGGGAACAGAGATTCACCTTTTCTTGAATCTGAATAAGAATATAATAATAATCCAGACAAGATATTATTTTAGACAGCTACATAGAGGTGTTTGATCAGCGAATTGAAAAATATTTCTTTGAATAGCCTCCTTTTTTTATTTTTCTGATATTTATAATGAAAAATGATGAAAATGATTTGTTTTGCGGACACAATTGAAAGAAAATGACTTTATGAGATTGAGAAGACGCCCTATCACAGTTTCTCACACCTTGAAAGCGATAGCAATCTTCCTCTGATGGATCTTTCATCTTTAGGATGCACAATGGTCGTGTACACTTTTGATATTTGAATATCATATCATTTTCCGCTTATTCTGGGTTAAAATTCTAAATAAAAGGCATTTATTGTTCTTTAAATAAAATAATAGAAGCAAATGTCTACAATTTATTTTTAATATTATTAATCCATTTATATTGCAATTTAATGAAATAAAAATAAGATGCAGCGAATATAAGAGAAAGTGACGACTTCATCGAAGTCTTTTTATTATTGATATTTAATGAAAATGATTAATAATGAACCAGGTAATTTAAACATCATTTTTCATCCGCGAATTTCAATACGACGATCCAGAGTGCCTTAAGATCAATTACGAAATTTCATATACGAAAAAGAGCAAGACTTTTTTCTTAAAACATATATCCGTAATTGCGTACGATGCCACGTTTGTAAAATACGAATCACAATACTACACATCGTGCGTTCAACTTTCCATCCTGTGATGCAATTTGAAGATGAGAGGATGAAGGGACCCATGTATCATTCTTATAAAACCAGGCGAAGCACGAAATAAACATTTTGCATACAATCGAGCAACGTTTTAGTCGACACGCGTGAAAGATGTTGGTCAAGGTGTCCGATAACTGAACATTAGGATAAAACTTTGCACGAAAAATTACAAATTTGTTCCGCTTTTTTTCATTGCGATAACCCATTCGACTGTAAGAAAACACGAAATCGAAGAGCTGATGAAAATCGCGAATGTATAAAAACCGAGAACGCAAGCTGACGAAAGTATTATTAACTTTTTAGAATTAGGATTCATCATCATGCATAGATAGAATTTAATATTTAAAATTGCAAATAAGATAACAAACCAATGCCAATAATGGAGTTCTTCGAAGAATTCAATTTTATTCCGGGATCCCTGAGATCACTCATTGCGATACTTGAATATCTTCAAGTTTTTTGCTTTACTTCACTTCTCTCACATCAATTCAACAATTTTCGAACAATAAAAGTTGTGTTCGAGATAATTTGATGAGTTTGCAAATTCCGTATGTCATTTGCTTTATACTTTGACTTTTATACTTTAGATTACAAAACAAACTTTGAATCTACATTCAAGCTTTCTTATTGTAATATTCTTTTCGCACTATATATTTCAGTCGTTATTCATGTGTAACTACACAACAAATCGCAGGAATCGATGAGGCAATCGATAAAAGATTCGAAGGAAAATGTAGGACATTGCAATCCGGTTTTATCAAGGATTTCAAGAATCACTCCCCTTTATCTGTTTTAATTATATTTTATTTAAATTTATTTAAGTAATATTGATAATAATGCAGTTATAAACTTTCAAAAAGCATGTAAAAATTCGAACTCTTTTGAATTACTGAGAAGTAGGTCACACGACTGAGATGAATCAGTAATAAATCACTTTTAGATAAAAATTGTATCTTCTAATTAATTGTGGAGATTAATCGGAGCTATGAAGTTTATGAATAAACATTAAATTTCTATACTTCTGCTCGTTGATCAAAAAACTTGGACACAAAATGATTAATGATCGAAAGTTACACTCGAAGCTCATGTTAGCGGCCAGCTCGGTTGGTCGGCCGCTAACACGGGTGTATTAGAAACAATGGAAACGTGGAAACGTTTCCATTGTACTGCTTAGTTCGAGGCATCTCTCTTCCCGCCCCACTGAACCCCTTACCAACTATACATATATAGTACCGCCAATTCTACGGAACCGCTAAGACGAGCGTCGCTATCATGAGCTTCGAGTGTAATTACGTAATTTACCTTATTTTCGGAATGATTTAAAAATAGATAAGTGTTCAAATAATTTAAATAACATTTTTCCAAAATATTTTACTATATAAAAATATTTTACTATTATATAAAAGTCAGAAGCAATAATTTGTCTGCCATGCATGGTATTTCAATTTATAGACCGTATCAATTAGTTGCAGATTTCATCAACCAATATTTTATACTTAATAGTTTCTCTTAACTTTCAAGTGGGCGACAAAAAAGACATTAAAAAGGACATATCCGTTGTGAGCAAATATAAGTTAGGTCAAACCTATGCACAGCTGTACCATCTTATATAATCTTTAAAAAATCCAAATATTTTCTCAAAGAAAAATGACTACTGCAATATTATTAGAGACACTTTCATCTGGACTATTTGAAGTGGACTAAAATCCAGCTCTTCGTCATAACATAAAGAGCACACTGCGATATTAGCCTAGCCCAGCGATTACTCTTCAGACAAGTGTACATGCATTTTCATAATGGCAAGAGCTGGTGCAGCATTACATCGCAATGCAAGAACGTCATCTCCTTCTCCGATAGTCCCTTTCTTTTCTTCATTAAAAGAGAAGAAGAAGAAGAAAAAGATTTTGGCGTGGCCGTTCGATGACGAAAGTAGGTGTTCATAGTGTATCTACACTGATCTTAATCAAATGGTAGACTATAGAAAGACTCTATGTATAGTCTATAATTCGATATAGCTACTTTATAGCCATGGGGCGGATGCGCATATTATTGCAAAATTGGTACGGTGTTTATCCTCCCTTTATTGTTCTTCATCCTGACGCAATAGACCGTTTTCGATATTAAGAATTTCTCTGTCAGAAGGGTATAGACAGATACAATTATAAATATGTCCGCCATATACAGTGACATGAGCATTTTCTATATATGTCTACACTCTATATAAGATCCTAAAGCCACAGACAATAATAATAGCCTATGGATTTAAATTATGTCCACAGATGCTTTTCTCACGAGTGATTAATCATCATTCTCGCGTGGTCAATTGCAAATCTGAGTTCTGAGTAATTATTGGAATCATTACTTATTTATAGTCATAAATATTTTATCACTCGTTGGTCAGCTTAATTAGCATTAGATTGGACTGTCAAAGGATCAAGGGATCAGATCCGGATTTGATGGAAACTGAGTTTATGCGAGTAAAAGAGGGTGTGTTTGATATTATGAGTCAAGATTGCGAAATTTCATCATTATTAAAGGGCTTTTTCGTTGCCAGATTGAGGATTGTGTCCTGATTAACATCTCTTGATAGTTTGACATGTCTATCTGATGAAAATCTATAAACAATGCTGAGTCTGTATCCATATCTTGATTCTAAGTTTTAATCATATATAAGAGAGCAGCATAGGCATTAAAAAGTGAACCAATAAAAATGAGTGATAGCCTTCTCTCAAGCCGTATCGCCTTACCCTTGTAATGTCCTTAGAATCCTCCTCAGTCTCCTAAGGACAGGCGAGATACTAATTTTCCGAAAGGTGATTGGTTATTTTCGATACAGTGACCTAGATCCAAGTTCATTTCCGCAATACAGAACTGGAAGGACGTAATATATAATGATGATGGTGATCATCATGAGGTATTGTACACACACCTTTACTGACCTTAGAACTGAGCTCGGATGCTTTCTGACCACTTCCAGATTGCACTGTGGTAGAGTTACTTGAACCAGGTTTGACCTTTCTGGTTTTATTAGCCACGTCGGTTAACATAGGTATGCCTCATCATCCTCGCAGTCTCTCAGAGACGTGGATCGCATACCTTCGGGGTCCTCCCAAGTCTTTCCTCTCCCCCAGCAAGGAATTGTGCAAACCTCTGTTCTCCCAATAGTCTCATTATTCTCTTAAGTGGAAGAATTCTATGTGTATAGAATGATCCATAATATGTAGGGCATTTCTGCATATACATATGTAATTCTTCACAACTTTCCTCTGAGAATTAAAGGGATCTGAAATAGATTTTGTGGTATGATATTGTAGGAAGCCGATTGAAAGTAATGCAGGGAGCTACTAATTGTTGCCGTGAAGTGGAAATCAACAATCTTATGCTCGAGTACCTACGTAATGACCGCATCCACGCATATTTATACTTTTTCCATTTTTATCTGCACCAGGATAATAATTTCCATTAACACAGAGGTCAAAATATTCCAGATTTGAGACCATCAGACGAAAAATGCTAATGAAGATTCAAGGAATTGTTCACTCGTACATGGTGTCACTTGCTTGATATTTTAAGCGAACATCATTTAAATTTAAATTTCAACCTACATGTGTGACATTTTACAGAAAACTATAAATTTAAAGATCGTTATAAGTTGCTTGACAGGTGCAAACAAAATATCAAGTAAGTATCTCTCACGGAACTTGCATGCAGGACAATTTGTCTGCAAGTGATGATAATAAGAAAATTGAAAAATGAAAGAAGGTATATATATGAAACGAGGTTCTTGAACGTTCAGTGTGCTGTTTACAAAATATTAGTTTTCGTCGTATTTTTCCATAAAAGCTCATTTTTTGTCTATGTATAGTATATATGTATAATTGTATACATATTATGTATCTAATATTAACAGTTTTATGATCTCCCTAAAATTTACGTGACTTTAAATAAACATAAACATATAACTGATTGCAAATAAAATATTCGCGTACTCTTCATAAAGATATAAATTGCGAATATTATTTTATGTATCTGGCAGAGTTCTCTGACATTTCTCAAAAGGGTACACCTACTATGTGCCTTCCTTCTATTCTCAGTATTAACTATCAATCTGTTCTTATTCCTCCGATATTTGCTTACTAACGAGTTTTGATTGAGGTGAGTAATGTGTACGTTAAGTGGAAGCGATGTCAGAGAAAGGAAGCGAAAGGAAGAAGAAAACGAGAGGACTATCGTTGATAATACGTTGTGTAAAGTATAATAACGTATAAAGAGTCGTTATTTCATGAATTATGAAAATAAGATAATAGCAGTTTTACTTAAAGTAAAGTATTTTACAAGTCCCATTACATTGCTAAAGTCTCGTTAGGGAGGTCTTGAATTTATTAAGAGAATTTATCGACTCTGTTGAAATATTTCAACATTTGTAACTAATATATATTACTTCAAGACAGATATATCAGTCAATGTAGAGGTGTTAATTTTTTCTAGCTTTCCTACTCTTCAATTTTCCAATCAATATAGACTTCTTTAATTTGACATCTCTGATTCAGGAAGTATCTCTACCTAAAAAAAAGTTAATGACTTAATTTTAAACTTAAGGCTCTTCTTATTTTTACTGTAGATTAATTGATTGCGTGTAAAGAGATCCTTTTCAAAGTGTGATTAAATATTGTTTTCAGCGTTTAATTATAAAATGGCTATTAAGTATGATTTACACCATAATTGCAAGTTCGAAAAATAGACTCTCTATAATAAGAAGCAATTTGTTCTAACGATTATTTCATTATTTCTAGGAACAAAACAGGTGTTGTCAAGCATGTAAATTACAATTATGCACAGTTAAGAATAATAACGTATAATATGTTAAGCTAATAATATGAACATTGCATTTATTCGTTTACAAAATTACGAAAGATGCTTTATTCTCTCCCAAAATGGGATGGCAAGAGTATTTTATGTTTGGAAATCATATTCTTTTCAACACATCAACGTGAATTTTTTAAATCATATATACACAAATATAAAATATAACAATAAGTAAATTGAGTAAAAAATTGCGATGTTTTAAGAATGTGAACCTTGGAAATACATTGAATGCATGTCAAACGGATCATCACTGGCAAGGTCGCGTATTAAAGAAAAGAAGTTGACAAGAAAAAATTTACTACTGCCGCAAGTTTAAAATATTAACATCGCGAAATGGATATACCAGAAGGGCGTAATTAATGAGTAACGTGAATGTGATAATTACTACGTTTCGACCTCACATATCTATGTAACATCCCTGACGTATACGTGAATCATATCAGGATGTAAGACCTTTCATTGTAATTCATTAAATTGAGTAATTTCATATTTATTGTACTTCTATTTTTTTCATTTGATGATGTAATTGCAGATGTAATTTGTCTTTCATTGATTTCAGATACAATCTGCAACAAATGTTTTCACTCGTAGAACAAATTATGCCAGCTATAGGTTCTGATCTTTACTAGGGCATTAAATATGTTCCCCCATGCATATTTAAAGAAAGGTCAGAACATTGTTGCGAATTAAACATCCGTCGATCCTGAGGACATGATTGACGGTAATTTATGCGAAATATCTTAACAATGATTTGTCACGACTAAGACTGCTGAGAAATTCGTGATTGTATACTTTAGTGACTTAATTTATTGATCAATTTTGTTTCCTACATCGATTACGTATATATTCTATTTGAAAAACAGCTCTTTATAATATTTGCGAAATATTTTCTTTTCAAAAAAAAGAACATCAGAAGGGAAAATTTGTTGCCGGTAATTTTCAAGTGGGTAAAGTTTAATTTTTTCACATCAAAGCAAAAGAATTAAGGTACAACAAGTGGACATGATAACTGCATCCTATATGTTCATCAGGATAGTATTTACCCACCTAATTTTTTTTACAGATAATCGGGGTAAATATTACACTTGGTTTTTCTGTTTTAATGACTAATAAAGTATATTTTATTGATGCTAATTCTATAAGAAAATTTAATTCCCATACAATATTCCAAAATATGGCTTCAGCTTGTACAACACGTTCATGAGTGATGTCATCACTTGTTAAAATGAACCTATACACATATTAATTAAAACAAACTTTCAAAAAATTATTCATTACACTACTGAGTATGTATACTTTTTTCATATGCATAACTTGTTTGCATCGTTTTATAGCTGCAGATTGGTCGGGAAAGTTAAAAAGGCAAGATGCATCACGTGTAATTTGGTAAAGTGAAAGAAATCGAAATTGAAATTCGAGTGTGGAGAAAAGTTATGAAAAATGGCATTGACTGATAAGTCTGCCGAGGGAGAGACAGTCGACATATGACGTCCGAAAGGAGCGACTTGGCTGATGATCATCCAGCATTACAAGGGAGGTGGGTGGGGGTGGATCATCGTGAACCACTGCAGACCACATAACACATATTTATGAGTCACATATACATGCACAAGATCCAGGGAATGGAAGGGAAAGATCTGGGCCTTTTGGTATAAATGCCGGGCACTGCTCGTCTTCAGGATGCAGATTCAATCTGACCCAATCGTCTCCACAATCCTTGGCAAATTTTTCATAATGCGTTCCTTAGTGAGTGTTACATTTATAACATATTAAAGTTCTTAATAACCATTTTTTCTTTACCCTATCAATTTGTTTTAACCTGCAATTTAACCGACTCGCGTGTGCACGTGAACGAACGCTTTTTATATTGTGTTCATTCATTAAAAAAATTACTTCGGTCAGAAACGCGAGTGTGAAGTTAAATAAAAAATTTAATCTGTCAGCAAAGCAGAGGATATTTTTGAAAAAAATTAACTTATAAATGATTGAATTTTACTATTGTTTTTAAATTAGGAGATTTAAAAATTTTTTATGCAAGATTGCTATTTGAAAATTGGAATTGAAGCAATGCAAATGTTCATTTAAATCTTGGAAATGCGATTTAATGTTGCTGGAATTATTAGCAACTTGTGATAAAAAGCATTTGAATTTAATGATTCTGCTTCACTCTCGCGCAAATCTGATATCGTTTTTAAATATATGTTTTTTCGTGAGAAAAGTGGTTCGTGTTGCTTGCAGATTATTTTCATTGCCGTAATTGGCTGTGCGCTTGGACAGTACGGAAGCTACCGGGGAGCCTATCAGAATCAGCAACAACAGTATTATACAACAGCTAGGCCTCATTATCAACAGAACCAATATCAGCAACAACCCCAATATCAGCAAAATCAATACAAGTACGATTTTTTATTTTCATAACGTTTTTTCTATCAAAATACCTACTGTATCAGAAATACGCATACTTTATATAAGTTAAAAAAATTAATTTAAAAATGTACCATTTAATGGAAAAAGAAGAAAAAGAAAAATTGGATGATATAATTATAAACAAAATTGTCAAATTGGTTATCCAAATGAAAGTGTCAAATTAGAAATTCTTTTGTAAATAAATATGGAAATGTATTTCGATTTCAAAAGTACATTATTCTGAATTTCTAAACTTAACACCTTTACGAATTTTGAATAGCAAGTATATGTATATTGCTTCGTATTCTCTTCCTAATTATATACCTACTGAAAAATTATGAAATTTTAGTAACTTAAAACATTTCTCTGTTTTCCCTCAAAAATATAATAGTTAAAAGCTAGTCAAATATAGTTTCAAGTATGAAGTAACCACAGAAAATATAGTTCCAAGTTTTAGTGAACAATTTCCTCACACATGTATTTTAAAATACATTTTTATAAATTAGTTAAGCATTTACGAAATCATTAAGTAAAAAAAAAATCTTAAAGAATTTTTAAATACTATTATTTTATAATTAACCATTATACATATAATTTTCCACTTTGATATTATTATCATAAATTCACGAGGGATCAAATCAAAATGCAATTAAATTTTGAAATAATTGTAAACGAATTTTTATGACTTAACAAATATATAGTAATGTGATATCTATAATCATCATTTAATAAATTGGTAATTGCTCGTGTTTTTAAGTTCTGGACGCCAAATAGGTATTCGCAGTCAATCTTCCGACATTTCTCCCGACGGTTCATACAACTGGCAATATGAAACTGAAAATGGAATATCCGCTTCTGAAACTGGATCCCCAAAATCAACGCCTGAGGGCCAAGCTGAGGTAAATGTCTGATTTTATATTTTATTTTAACCCTTTGCACTCCGTGCCATTCGAAGTCCATTTAAAATGTCCCATGAGAGGGGACAGCGGAGTACAAAGGGTTAATTTGAGCTTAATGTTTAATTCTGCATTATTTTTTAATTACTCTAAAAAAACTTTTAAAAACAAACATGGGTAGTCCAAACAATTACTTATGTCTTTGTGAATTTAGCACGAAAAGTAGAATGTTTACCGCTAATTAAACTCTTTGGACACGCTGAGTGACGTAGCTGAGTTATTTCCACGCGGACGATACATATCTAAAATTTAAATTCCGTAAAAGTCGGTATACGTAATATGAAAAAGGACACGCCTTCTTTCAATGAATTTATGAATTCCTTGAGAGAGACGAATAAAAAGAAAAGAGAAATTTCATTTATATTCCATTGTTTTTTTAAAAAAGAGGACATTAGCTTTTTGAGATGGCGATTGATATGTTTCAAGAATACTAAAATGATTTTTAAGAAATTTAAGTGGCCCTAGGCTAAATATTTATGGACGCTGATAACTTGCATAATATTATGTAATTAGATTCTACGAGTAGATCTAATCGAATAAAGAAAAATATTTGAAATCTATTTAATTCAAATTTATAATTACATATAAGTAAATAAATATTTCTTTATATTTGAAAATTTGAAAAGAAAGACAAATATGTAAAACACTTGCGAAGTAGAGAAAGGCAGTTTTTGTCAGACACTAACTCTGATCTGGTAGCATTCAAAGAACGTGCGATTGAATTATACATCGTTTATAAAAAATATTTCTTCTAACATTCGACGTGTCAATTATTTAATTTTAGATAGTGCAAGGCAGATATTCGTACACAGCACCTGATGGAACACCAATAACTGTGGAATATATTGCTGATGAAAATGGTTTTCGCGCTTCCGGTGCTCATTTACCAACGCCACCCCCAATTCCTGAAGCAATTCAACGTGCAATTGCCACTCTTCCTCAAACTAATGAGGGTGCTTATGAGGAACATCAATACAATCGACCTCAACATAATTACAATAGACCACAAAATTACAATCAAAACTTTTTGGGTGGAAACGCTTATAACCGAAGATTTAAGTAAATTATGCTATATGAGATAAAGCGCGCACCGACTCGCATATAAAAATATTATTAAATCAGCTAAATAATTATGGAAACATCTGCAGCTGTGCGCATCTAAAATGCACTTACAGCTTCGCCGTGCTATCGATAACCTGTGATTAATACGTTTTCCGAATGCTAGATCAAAAAATACATTCTGAATCAACGTATAATTTTCAAATTAAACAGGTTGCATTTTTCCAAAAAATACTTCATATTGTACTATATATTTATACTACAAAATTAAAATTTTCTGAATTCCATTATTATGACAAATCGCCTTCATCGATTATGTAAAGCCAGTTGAAAAATGCTTTAAAAGTTTATATGTATAATTATATAACGTGATATAATTGCTCGTAAAAAAACTTTTGCGAGAATAATTGATTAAAGTGCTTTAAAGATTTTCTGTATACGATATTATAATAAAAGTTTTTTTTTACTTCTATGTACGATTTTTAACTAGCATTATGTTCCCTGTTCATTTCAAAAGGTGAATTATATTTGATTAATTAATAAGAATATTTACATTGAACGCAGAAGAAGTATTAGTAAAAAACGTTTAAAAAAACCATTCTAACGCTCGTTCTAACGTCTTTTAAAAATTGCTTCGTTTTATTTGATAATTTTTGAGAATTTTCCAAATGATATGCATTATAAATACTGAAATACATCAATACAACTTTCACGTCTGATGAAAGCACGCGATAATCGCGATGTATTTTGTATTACTATACGAAATTCAGAGAAGATATAATTACTATTCATCGATGTTACCGAGCAACCTTTATTATTACTTAACTCTAACACATCGAGTTGTTTTATCACTACATGTGTAATTAAAGAACTGAAAGAGATTATAGATTTATTACTACATATCAACAGACAAGATACACTAATAATTATTCACTTTTAATTTATTCGAAAACTGAATTATCCAAGAAAATTTCTACTCATTCCTAAATATCAATTCACAACAAAATATTAATCTATAAGAAACTATAGTAAATTTTCGGGGTGGTAAGTAGAATAAAATACATAGTTTCTTATAGATTAATATTAACAACTTAATGTTTACAAGTTTAATTTCTGGACATTTTTAATATGAAATGATTGTAGACAAAACAAGTATAATTCAACTTATTTACAAAAGCAAATGGTAGTAATTATTTATACCGGAAATTGACCAATAAGGTTTAATGTCTCACTTTGTTTGTCTGTTTCTACTGATTAACTTCAAGCCTTGTACTCAATAATTATAAGAATTATATAAAGTTTTAAATGTCTTTTTTTTAAATTTATATGAACACTATCATTTATAAACGATTATAATGAAGTTTATTCGTTCTTATTATAATTATTACTTTAAACCTAGGATTACCTTTGCATTTCAGATGATTGTATACAAAGGTATAATATATAGGTATATATATATACCTATACAACGCATTGTGAAAATCATGAAAACCATTACATATATCCGTCTCTAACTTGTTTTGACAGAAACAGAATTATTATAAGTTTTTTCTTCTATTAATAAATTTTGCTAAAATTAATGAAAGAAAGTTATATCGAAAATTATGCATACCGTTAATTGAAGGTGAAAGTGATCTGCATAAAAGCTATAGTTAATGGAGGAGAATGAATTTTTTGAGTTCAGAGCATTCAAAATTACATAGCATTATCTTTTCCTTGCTTTGTGATATGATCAGATTATGTGAAAATAAAAATTAGTTTAAATTCAAGATTCGAAATTTGATTTAAATGCTTTCGAGATTTAATGTATAAAACATTCCAATTTGAATGAAATTTAAAATGGAAATGATGAAAAAAATAGTTTAGATATAAAATTAGAAAAACTCGTGAACAAAAGCTGTAAGATAAAAAATATAAATACACTTTATTTTATTTGGAATACAGATTTTGATAAACAATATAATAAAAGTGATATAATTAGTGTAATCGTCGCATCGGTGATTGCGTATGAAACACATAAGAGCGAAAACTTATACGGAAAGTAACAGTTACACGGCTAGCATATTTTTTTGGAATTCCGAATGTGTTGCATATTTTCTATTTGTCCATCACTAGTGTCTAATTTACAACGCGAAATTAGGAACGCGACCAGTAACTATTGGACATTCTGAATATTTACATTTTTTAATCACCTTTTTGTCACATAAACTTCAAACAAAGCTTAACATCTCATTCAATCCAAACGTGGTTTGTTAGTATGAAGTTAGATCAATCGAGTATAGAAAATATGATGTCTATAAGACAGATACAATAAATATTGCTCTCAACTGAAGTAAATTTTCTAAATTCATAAAAAGCAAAATAGTTTTCATGAATTTAGGAAAGACCACTGAATTGGCTTCTTTTCGATTTGAATAATTCTTGATGCACCGAATATTTCTCGGTTTAATGAGTAAAACTTACTTAAGAGACTCGATCAAATTAACTTACCAAGAAAAACAAAAAAATGTACATATACCTCTAGTTTATTTTCAATAGATCTACACATAAAATCTCCTGCATAAAACATTTGGTCTGTCTCTCCCCAAATCAACAAAAAGTATTTACATTCCTGCGTTTCACAGGTTTCCCTTTACATCTTTATTTCTCGTCCTTACTTTCAATATCACGCAATCTTTACTGAAATGGTTAATTGTACTTTATATATAATTCCTCACAAGAGAACGAGAACAGCACTTTTATAAAAAAATTGGCTGATTTCAGCAAGTCAACTGATAAGCTTTAATTTTAAAAATCGGCTGGATTTCTAATATGATCAAGTAATTGGATTCTAACAGACAATTAGTATCCAATACTTTCCAAAATGATAATTCTAATCATATCATCAATTGTCATATCGACAATATTCTTCACAGAAAAAGAAGTCACGCGTATCGGAAGTTAATCGTTATAATAAGGTTAAGTGAACCCCAAAAAACAATATTGCTCGATTAACACCAACCGATCAACAGTCTCAACTTTTTTCAACTGGCAATCACTAGCGTGTTTCCGTCAAAGGAAATCTTCACTAGAAAAACTCGACATCTCTAATTTAAAGACACCTATGCGATGTAGTGGTTCTTCTCATTTTGAGTCGGTCTTTCATTTTGAATAGGTCTTATAACGGCTACAGGTAATTCTTCGCTTCCCATTGATGTTGAATTGAGAATTCCACGAGTTTGTGGAACTGTAGGACTTCGGGTTGCAGTATGAACAATTAAAGCTGGTTCTTCTTCAGCAGCTGTGTAAACGTTCACCGTATGTGGTCTCGTACTACTAACAGATCGTTCCAAATCTGGAATTTCTCCTGAAGAAAATAATAGAAAATTTAGTATTTTTTCTTTTTAATCGATTGATAAAAAGATTAGGCAACTTTATATTTTCTTTACTCCTCACCATTGATACTATGGCTGTCGGAGACCGTAAAGATAGTACCAGACGATTCTCTGTTGTGAAAGCTCCTATAATCGTCAGATTCGGAGCTTAGGAGGGTAGACTGTTCAGAATCGGAGCTATCTCGTCTTTCTTGCGATCTTCTTGCTCTAGAAAAGGGATTTTCTCTTTGAGTTGTGAAGGTCCCTCCTTGCGTACCTAAAATCATTCGAAATTAGTACACTAAAGTTCCGATTGATTTCAAGTTTTGGGCGTGGTGGTCTGAAATTGCAATGATTTGCTTCCTAGAATTTTCACGCTGGGCCTGAGGGACAAGGAGAGGTGCCCTGCCCCTCGCGGTTCACCTCATCCGCGAATGCAAATCAGCGAGCGCCGGGGAAAATTCTAAGAAGGACGTCAATCGGAACTTTTGTGTATTTAGGTTTGGTATTTCTTGAAAAATAGGAGTGGAATTGTTGTGGAAATTAAGTTACCTGGATGACCATTCCTAATTAAAGGCGTTGAATCGTCCGCGTCCGAATCACTTTCACTGTCAGTAATAACTCGCTCATCAGCTGCAAAAACTTTCCGTTTACAGACTGGACAAACACGTCTGTTCTTTGTAAGCCAGGGATCAATACATTTTGAGTGATACGCTGCAGATAATTTTTTATATTAATCTTTTACATGTTGTTAAAAAAATTTAATTCTTAAGGCGTGGGTTTTAGAATAATGTAAGGGCTCAACTTACCATGCGCGCAAGGCAAAACTCGTAGTTTTTCTCCCTCGACATAATCGTCCAAACAAATAGCACAAGTTTCGTAAGGATCTCCCTTCGTATATTTGTGCGTTGGTATCTTCTTTAAACTAGAATTTGGCAGGCGGTACCTTCGCTGCCTTCGCCTATCTTTCACGCACTTAACAAGCTGTGAAAAAAATGTACGTCATTAAATCTCAACAATTTCCTTCGTTTAGTCAATTTTTTCAAGCTGTAATTTAAATGCATTCAAACTAGGAACATAAACGCTTTGTAAATACTCTAAGTTAATTAATTCGATTTAATAAAGGAAAGTCTTACCATAAATATCACCATGATAAGAAAACATAACCCGACCACGATCGCGAATGGTAGCAGTAAATGTGTGTTTATATTAAAGGGCAAATCGTCATTTATCAGTACAAAATAAAGGTTATTGTAGAGATAATTTCCTTTCAAAATCAGTCCTGAAAGTTCACCAACAAACACTGCCGGTATATCGACTCCTATGGAATCTTTCGCTGACATTGGTTCTGTAATATTCACAAAATATTAGAATGATTTCTTTTTTATATTCTATTTGAATATGAACTTTTAGCTTAGAATTTAAAATTTCTTTACCTAATTCGTCACTATTCACATTGTGTACAATCACAGCATCATAGCCAGCTTTTTGTGCCATTCTAATTTTGATTTCGAAGCTACAATTATAACGAGATACCAATACTATCCAGTTTCCATCGTAGCCAGTAATGTTTGGTGGTGGCTTTATGTCGTGGCAGGCGAACGGAGGATCTGCATACACAATCATTCCCTGTTCAAAAAAAAATTTAGATGATTATTTAGTAAAACATAGAGCAAATTAATGTATTTGCATTACTCAATTTTTACTTATTAAATTATAAATGTGACGGTTATTTAA
This sequence comes from Synergus itoensis, assembly GCA_904066005.1. Classification (NCBI taxonomy): domain Eukaryota; kingdom Metazoa; phylum Arthropoda; class Insecta; order Hymenoptera; family Cynipidae; genus Synergus; species Synergus itoensis. Next base: position 2,735,323 of record CAJFCP010000088.1, read on the forward strand.
CAAATGGATCAATTTCTTCTTCAATTAAATTAAATTACTTTGATTCCTTCAGGTGGTATACGAGCACCAAATCTGGCTGGCATGTCCCTGAACTCCGCCTCGATTTGATGTCGGTCTGCAGCCGAGAATACCAAAATATCGGCGTGAACGAAACTGAAGAGAATGGTCAAAATTATGAGCCATAATTGAATTCTGTGACTCAGACAACACTTTGGCATTTTTAAATAAGTGAGGACGTCCTCTGAACTCCCAGTTTTAAATATTTACTAGGACCTTCCTCCTGTGTTTCATTACTCTAACCCAAGAAGGTTCACTATGCCGCTGACTTTCTTGTTCCCATTAAAGAAGATGCATTGATACTGATCTAAAAAAAATTATTTAATTAAAATTTTAACTTTGATTTGATTAGAGTAGATATTTTTTGAAGTTTTATTAGGATTTCTATCCTTCTTGTTCATCTTTGGATGTTTTTAATTCTTAAATTCAATAATATGGTAAAACTCATTATTTAACACTTAAAAATGCGATATACATTGACTCCATAAGGTTTGTGTTTTTAAGATTCTGGATAGATCACCTGACCCTGGCTAGGCTGAAGTGTCCTCTAAGACAATTAACTGGGGTTAAAACGGATCATTACAACTAGAATAACTGATTTTAAACTAGTCAACAGGATGATAAGTGGTCCCATGATTTCAATTTTATCTAGTTTGTAAAACCAATTTCTTTGTTTTACTTTTAGTACTAGCGACCTTGAACGCAAATTCCAGAGCTTACATTAGTAGACAAATAATAAAAAATTGCAATAAAATATAATTAGTCTCAATAATTAATTTAAGTCAATTTGCGTTATCGTAGTTATCTACTTAATATTTTCTTCCTTCACGTCACCTCGTTTCTTTTTTCATCGCCAGTAGAAAATTACACATTTAAATCTGTCCTACTAATTTTTATATATTTTTAAGTAATAATATAGAAAAAAAACAAAAAATTGTCTCTGAAATTTACATTCTAATCATACAGAAATTGCAGTGCTCCATTTTGTATGGATCCTAAAAATCAGTTGATGTTTTCAGTCTCCTGAAGACTTAGTATTTAACTTTAAACAATCATTTATGACGTAAGTTGTCAAGAAAAAACTAGTATAAAACTGCTAGATAATACTTCACTGAATCAGAAAACTACAAAGAAAGAAAAATTGCTTGGCAATTTTTTCCAGTACTATTCTCTGCGAATATATGCCAAGTATAAACAAAGCGGAATTCCTTCTCATTATCAGCATTATTTTCCTCGAGCTTATCATCCAAGTAATTACTAAAACCAAATAGTTTCCCAATATTACTATAAATGCGTGTCGTTTAATCAATCAGATATATTTCACTCTAGAAATAAGTAATCGGGGCCAGTCTTACAATGACATTAATGAAAATAAAAAAAAATAAAAAAACAATCACTTTTCTATACCTTTTTAGTTAAATCTGTCTTTTATAAAATTGCCAATTAGAATCACAAATCAATGTACAAAATTACAATCGTAAGAGAGCAATAAAAAATACGAGAATAAGTTTTACAAAATGCACGTATGTGGGTTACCTTATCAGCACTTGAAAAGACACATAGGTCAGCGAGTAAAATCTTGTAATTCGTGTACACGAGAATAAGAGATGTTTAGTCACTCTAAACACATACATGTAATACTCTGAAAACTACGTACACAAGCACCTTACACATTCAATTAGATTGCAAGATTGTAATGGATTGTAACAATGATCAAATGGAATGATCACAACACTCATGTCTCAGTGACAGTCAGGTTATGATAATGATGAGATGACGTACTGAGAGAATCGTGGCAATAAAATTTCTACTTTAACAATCATTAGAATAATGAGACTATGACAAAAAGACATAACGAGACACTGTAAACTTATAATTTTTATGAGGATTTACTGGTTAGTGCTCTTGTCAGATGTAACGCAATTAACTGTCACCTTCCATTTTGATTCGAAACAAGTTTGATATCTTACGTTTTAATGTATCACGCTGATCCAGAATGCATAATCATCAGTGATTTATTAATTTTCAATCTTTTCGTAGTTTTTTCATTGGTTTTTTTAACAAACACCTGCAATTTTTCACTTTCAAACTAAGAATATATATTCTTGATATTCTGTTCTTAATGTTCTCCCCAGCTCTCCCTCACAATTAAATGTAGTTACATAGTTATACGTAGTTTACAAACTCATGGCCGCGGAAAATGTGAATATGGTGCGGGAATTTTAAATATTGTTAAATATTAAAATAAAATAAACAGTTTTTTTATAGTTCAAATTTAAAATTATGATAATGAATTTAATTTTTATAATATGATACATATAAAAATAGATAAAATGCCCATTGCCCAACTCTCAAATGTATATTTCAGATTTCAAACGCTATACCATTTACAGATGAGTGTTGCAAAGAGTTTTTTTAATCAATTAAATTCGAAGGAAAGTTTGTAAGTAAATATTATCTCCTCTTTATTATTATCCCCGAAGGGATTGTCGTCGTCAAATCCAGACATTTTGATGCAAGAGTGCACTGTGCAGAGTGCAGACGACCAACCTTTTGTCACTAGTCTAGTTACTTCTAGGGGATTCTGTACGATTTTTATGGCTGCTCACACGGCAAATGGAAATTCCGAGTGAGTAGACACTCGTCTAATCAACCGGAATTCCCATTTGACGGGGCAGCCTGCGTACGCAGCGCGTGTTGGCTTCTCACTGGAGAAATGTTGGCATTGGTCTATTTTGAATCGCGCGCCAAATTTTGACCAATGGCACACATTGGAAAAATGTTGCCATTGGTCGATTTTGAATCGCGCGCTAAATTTTGACCAATGGCAACATTTCTCCAATGTGTGCCATTGGTCAATGGCACAATGTTGCATTGGTCAAAATTTGGCGCGCGATTCAAAATCGACCAATGGCAGCATTTCTCCAGTGAGAAGCCAACACGCGCTGCGTGCGCAGGCTGCCCCGTCAAATGGAAATTCCGGTTGATTAGACGAGTGTCTACTCACTCGGAATTTCCATTTGCCGTGTGAGCAGCCATAAAAATCGTACAGAATCCCCTAGAAGTAACTAGAGACAAAAGGTCACTAGTTATTAAAATTTTTAATTAAAAATAGAGAAAAATCAAATTACTCCTTTTAAATTAAAATAAATTAAAATCTAATTAATCAAAGACAAAACTGCATAAAAATCTTGTTTTATTTATTAACATTACACGTGGTCACATTTCAGTCCTAGCGTCGACATGACAAGAGATCTTTGCATTTTTACGTAAATAATTTTTGCACGAGATACAAAATTTTCGTACCTAACATAACTTACTCATTTTGCAAAAGAAACATCTTTTAAAATTCAAAAATGGGCCCAAAAAAGACAATTTACAAATAAAATTTCCGCTAACTAAATAATTATTCTCGATTCTAATAAGATATTTACAAAATGAAAGAGCCGATCGAATTTTTTATAAATGAAGTTGATAAATTCTAAGGAACTCGGAAAGACTCGAATCATAATATTGAAACAGATACGTCGCGATTGATATAACGTTCGAATGTAAGAGAGTGTTATCTTAACATACATGATTTACTAGCCTTCCACAGGTTTTTTTGTTGTTGTATTGATCTTTATGCCCGGTTAGCGCAAATTATACATTCCTACGATTTCATGATGAATATTTGGTGATTTTAATTATCCTTTGAACGATTCGAAAAGTTATTCATTAGGTACCTTGCACATAAAGCTGCATACCGGATAATATGCATTTTGTATTTATTGGCAACAAACCAACATTTTCGAAACAATAGTCCCGCTCAATATTTAATTTTTAATTATTAAAGTACAATTTGAAAAAAACACTGATTTTGTTGATCTAATTTAAAGAAATTAGACTCAAGTGTTTCAGTCTCGGCTTATTAAAAACTATTTTATCTGATTTCACTTGATGTGACAATGATCACAAGTGAATTCGGACTACGCAGTCCAATAAAGGAATATCGAAAATACAGTCCAATTAAAAAATGATTGGGTACTTTATACAATATTTATCTCGTCATGAGAGCGTTTAGTGCAAAAGGAAGAGGCAACATTTAACAAGTTGTGAAAAAAAAGCAATTTTAAGTTATTTAATTGTGCTAGATTAGCATATATTTTTTATATTATGCATTTACTTTTGTACTTATCAAATTTTTAATATGTAATTTCTATCCTTTTTGAACTAAACGCAAGGGGGACATCTATTTTACATACTTCCTCGAGTAAATCTGTCGTCGATTAACTGAGCCTTCATGAAGATGTGTTTCTTCTGTGCTTCGTCAAATCTGTTCACTTGCAGGTCGACGTCTCGATCGAAGGGCCGCCTTGTGGATTTACCTTTTTCTTTAGCCTCCTTTTCTTCCTTCTGTGAAGAATATCAGTATGATTAATAAGAATATTTAAAAAGAATGATGCATAAAATAAATATAATGGCGAAAGTTTTTATAGATTATTACCTTCTTCTTTTTCTTCAATTTCTTTTGGTGCATTTCCATCAACGATTTATGACGCTTTTTTGATTTCTCAGACACGTCGTCATTCGAAGTGGGAATTTCCGTATCCTGTGCTTTTTCCGTGACTAAAGCTGCCAATCTTTCCTCCGCCTTCATAATTAGAACGTGATTAAATTAAAATTGTGAAAAACCCGAATTAAAAAATATATTTGGAGTCCTCAATTTAAATGATTAGAATTGTACCATTTAAATTAGAAAATTATTACAATATTATTGGATCAGTTTAAAAATATTAACCTTTTCTTGTTCTTTTCGAGCTCTATCGGCAGGAGTGTCTGTCCAGGAAGATCTGTCAGACAAATCCGGACCAGGTCGAGTTTTAAATTTGCGAGGTCCCAAACCCAAAGCAGCGGATCGGACAGCAGGCAGCTCTGTCATCCATTCTTCTCTTTTCTTCTCTTTAGGTATTTGCTGTTATAAAAAAATGAAGAGATTAATTATTTATTTCCTCAAATACTTGCATCTAAGGAATGTGGAAAAATCTCTTTCTAATTATTTACTTTAAATCAAAAATCTTAATAAAAAATATTATAAACAAAATATCACCTGCGCCAGAAATTCATTCTGGATCCTTCTAGCTCTGAACTCGAGACTTTGTTGGATAATACTGTTCCTCGCAGCCGGATGATCAGGTGGTAATGGTCCAATAACATCATTATCATCATCCGACTCCAATTGTTCAATGGATTCAATATTATCAGAGTTCAATTCACTAGGCAGCGTAGGTCCAAAGACTCTTTCCTGCTTTTCTTTCTTCACCAAATGAGGTGGCAAAACAGGCCCAAAAGTATCTTCGTCACTCTCTTCCTTTTGAGACATAAAACGGCTAGGTAAACTTGGCCCAATAATTTGGGACTGAGAAAATCCTTCCAACGATTCTTTTTGAAAAACTCGACAAAAGAACTTTTCTTCAGGTTGAGTTTTGACAGCGGAATATTCCCGATCAAGATTCGTTTCTGTCGCACTCGGGGAAAGATCATCATTTCGATCTAGGTCACTCGACTTTGAACTCGAAAAAGGCAAAGAGGGTCCAATCACTTTTTTTTTCTTTAGATCTTTCCTCTCAATCTTCTCTAAATTCTCTATATTCACTACATCTTCATTTTGCACAACTTCCATTTTTACAACTAATTCGCTCTCTTTCTTGTCATCTACAAGCCTAGAATCCGAACTCGAACCTCTGTCTAACTTCGGGGGCAAAACTGGTCCATAGGAAAAAGACTTATCACTCTCATTTGACTTGGTTCTTTCCACACTAATACTAGAATCCTGCAAAATCTTTAGGTCTATTTCTTTTAGATTTGCAGCTTTTTCGTCTCCTTTGAGTTTTTTATTACCAGACGTGGTTGGTGATGTAGAATCTAATGAAAAATCTGAAAGGGCACTAGGGTTACTATTACTCGAAGCGGACGAATGATTGCCATTCCTTGGATTTACCTTACGCAGATCTTCCATTCGGTGACTTTTTCGCTCAGAATCCCTGTCTGATAAGCGTTGACTTTGCTGCTTCGAAAGTCGCTTTCTCACTTTAGATGTATGACTCGGGCTGTTTGCAGAGGCCACTGATGAATTTTCCGTGTCAGAAACGATCTCAAAGTCAGAAATGTTGAACTCGGTGCATCTATCCTGCAATGGTTCAGCAATTTCCTTCTTTGGCTCGTTCTCAATTTGACCAATCAAGGAAATTTCTTTCGCCTCTTCGATTTTTTCTGAAATTCGATTTTCTTTAACCCTAGTATAATTATCACTAGAGTGATTTTTGTATTTCTTGTGACTCCTAATTTTATGCTTATCACCCGAAGATCTGTCACTGCAACTCCTGTCACGAGATCTTTTCCTATTCCTGTCTCGGGAACTCCTAGAATCTTTCGAGTTCCTGGAGTCCTTCTCATGAGATCGAAAACTTTTCCAGTGCGGTTCTTTTAAATCTTTACGATCTTTTAAATCTTTTGAATCTCTTGTATCTTTCGAGTCTCTCGCCTCACGATCATCTCTTTCTTTCTGGGTTGATGAGCCGTTCTTGTGCTTCAAGTGGTTGGAATTGTGAGCATCTTTCGAATCCTTTAGGTGATTTTGAGAAGAATGACGATCACGTCTGTCTTTCAAGTCTCGATCTCTGGATGCATGCCTTGAATTGTGTCCCGAGCGAGAATTTCGGTTCCTGTTTGAGAATCTTTCGTTATCTCTTCGATCTCGATTCGATCGACTTGGGGATCTTGAACGTCGTCCTGAATGACTTGAATGTGGCGAGACTCGTTTTTTGCTGTGAGATACTGATGCTGCGTCTTTTCTAGTTGCTTCGAATCGAAATCTACGACCATCGTCGCTGTCCTGACTCTCCGAGTCAGAATCCATCGTTGTCATAACTTATTTTTTTCTGAAAACACAAAATTATTTAGTATAGGAGCAACTAAAATGAAGATTTAATATAGGTAATCATTTTTGTATTACATACTGTAAAGTTTAACCGATTCAAAATATCTACTGTTTGCAAAAATAAAATTTTCAGTGGAAATTTATTCTGCTTTTAACGCTAAAATTTAACCAGAAACAGTGCTTAAAATTTTTTTCGAAAATTTAATATTTAAAGAGTATTTTATGTAAATTAATAGAAATTGGAAGTTTATAATAATATGACAGGTTCATATCTGATAAAAAAACTGAATAAACACTGTGCCATAAAATTATAGAGAGATCAATATTTTATGAATATTTGATCTAGAGAATATCTACAGTTATTCTAGGGCTAGGAACGTTACATGTACTTTCATTGATTAATCGTTGGTGTAGACCTATTGAAAGAAAAAGATTTTTGTTCTAGACAATAACACATTCTTATAAAAAATACAAAAACATTAGCAGAATGAAATAAAAGTCTTTGATTTTATTTTATTCTTGATTAAAAATAATTAAAGAAATCTGTGATAATCAAATTTAAAAGCAGAATAATTTTTGTTTTAGGTAAATTGTAAAATTATTTGTGTAATATTATAAGAAAATTAAAATATTGTAAGCTCTATAAAATTTTCAATTCCGATTAAGTAAATTTGAGAGTATTTAAAGCCTAAATCCACTATTATTTACAAGTACGAGCAAATAAGAATAATAGGTTAAACATGGTGTCTAGTACAATTTTATTCTCATATTCGCGTTTCAAAAAGTCTACAATGAAAGTAATTTTTTTCTTAATAACTGAAAGAAACTCTTAACAAAAATCATAAAAATTTTGACCTAGTGACTTTAACTATTACTCGTTTCTTTTGTAGAAGTGAGTTTTGCTTCAAAAATAAAATAAGTAAGAACTCATCATTGGACATAAAACTATCAGTTTTAAAATAAATATAATTTACTTTAGAAAGTTTTAAAAAGAAATAAATTTGAATGTTTTCAATTGTTAAACACCACGTTTATAAAAGGAGAAAGGAACTAAACGACGGACAGTTACTGTTCAATTTGTTTTGAAGCGTCCTTTTTCTCCATTTCTTTCTTGACAACGGAATCAACTACTTTTTCGACCTTATCAGACACAGGATTGACAGCGGGTAGCTGCTTCTTCTGCTCAATGGACGACATCATTTTCACGATCTTTGCCCCACTGTACTTGATGGATTTGTAAAGACCAGCAGTTAAAATTCCCTTCAAGCTCTGAGAAACACTCGACTTCCAAACTATTTGGCGGAGGCATTGGTCTAGAGTATCACTACAATCCGGATCGTATGCGAGGGCTCGTAAACAATCTTCAGTATCCTTGGACCTCGGTCCCAGAGACCAGGCTCTAACAAGCTTCACTTGGGGGGTTCGAGGCAACTGATTCAAGTGATGTATCCGAGTCGAGGGGCCTGTATCTTGTCTACACGTGACAGCAGCATCCTCCGAACATGGAATTTCCACATATTTATCAAAATGTTTCAATATCGGCGCATAGAGTTCCCTAAATTGTTTCAACTGCGGAACTACGATATTCTTAATTTTATTCTTATCCTCCCCGAAAGTCATACGAAAATCCCCGTTATATGACAAACCGGCGATTGTTTTATAAAAGTCCATTTCTGTAAAGTGCTCCGGAAGCAAAAGTAAAGCTGCATGTACAGCCGAGTGCAAATTTTGCACTAGAGCAGTTCGCAAAGCGGAATCTTCGTCTGGCTCAATCAGCACCTGCACCGGTTTGTGCAATCTTCCTGACAGATACAAAAGGTTCCAATCCAATAAATCTTCTACCAAAGATATTTCGGAAATTACTCCATACTTGATTGTCCGACCCTCGGACGTTTTAACCAGGGTGTTGTAGTAAACTTTCGCGCCCCAAGACTCTTGTAGGTTAGTGATCGCCTTGTAACCGAGGAATCGAAGAGGTTGAGCATAATGAGTTGGATTTCGACTGAGATTCTCCGCATGCCATCGATTTGAATTACGCACGACAAATATTAAATCCAACATATTATTACTAGGATCACTTGTTTGCTTGAAAGTACCAGATCCGTAGGCGAAGCAAAACTTCATGTTACGTGGAAAATCCCTCAAGATTCTTTTGAACTGAGAAAACTGTGCGACCTTTTCCATCATTTTCGAGCAAGATGGAATTTAAGCTAAACTTAAAATTCAAATTCTTCTGGAAATGCAAAACTCGATTACAAATTTCAGAGCAAAGCTTCATCTAACTCTAGAGTTCAAAAGAAGATGTTTTTCGAATTTTTTTTTTTTTTTAGAGAAACTTGGAGAAAAGAACTTGAGGTTTTCTTGATAGTCTGATAACCGGAAATTATTTTCTCATAAAGACTTTTTGTTTAAGCGACTGTGGAATAAACTACCGCAATAAGACTGTCGAAATTTATAGAATCGGCCACGTCGTTTCGCAATGATCACCAGCTAACCTAGAAATTTGTTTCCAGAATGTCGTAACCATAGGGACTACTTACTCGAGTCGGTGCACTGTTTTCCTCTGAATATTCAATGGAGAATTATATTTTTAAATTGTAAAACACAAGCACTGACGACATGATCCGGCTTTTTTGAATATATGTCACCATTCCCGAAGAGACGTTCGAAGCTGCAGAAGAATTTGCTTTCCTAAATGGGGATTGGGAATGGCGTTTGTCACATATTCTATATCGGAGCACATACGTCGAAAAACAAAATTATTTTTCACTGTAGATTTTCATGTATTTCCACTGTAGAGTTCAAAGTTATCTAAGCGGTTTTTAATTAGATAAACATCCATTCCACGACAAAACGACACGAAGAAAACAAATGGGTGAACTTAGGAAGGATTGAAGGAAGGAAAAGTGTTTTTAAAAAAAGCTTAAAACACACACAATCTCAGTCGCAATGCACTCACACGTCTCAGTCTCAAGCCTCTCAATGCATTTGACATACACTCGAATCTCCCAATAACAACGAAATCCAGCAGTGGGATTCCGAGC